>JAMFTF010000054.1:0-100000 GCA_023630585.1 Cranoglanis bouderius
TGTATTTAGCGTTAGACGTGTATTTAGCGTTAGACGTGTATTTAGCGTTAGACGTGTATTTAGCGTTAGATGTGTATTTAGCGTTAGATCTGTATTTAGCGTTAGACGTGTATTTAGCGTTAGACGTGTATTTAGCGTTAGACGTGTATTTAGCGTTAGACGTGTATTTAGCGTTAGTTGTGTATTTAACGTTAGACGTGAATTTAGCGTTAGACGTGTATTTAGCGTTCGACGTGTATTTAGCGTTAGATGTGTATTTAGCGTTAGACGTGTATTTAGCGTTAGATGTGTATTTACTGCTGGATGGGTATTTAGCGTTGGTTTGTGTATTTATTGTTAGACGTGTATATAGCGTTAGACGTGTATTTAGCGTTAGACGTGTATTTAGCGTTAGATGTGAATTTAGAGTTAGATGTGTATTTAGCGTTAGACTTGTATTTAGCGTTAGATGTGTATTTAGCGTTCGATCTGTATTTAGTGTTAGATGTGGATTTACTGTTAGATGTGGATTTAGCGTTAGATGTGGATTTAGCGTTAGACGTGTATTTAGCGTTAGATGTGTATTTAGCGTTAGATGTGTATTTAGCGTTGGTTTGTGTATTTAGCGTTGGTTTGTGTATTTAGCGTGAGACGTGTATTTAACGTTAGACGTGAATTTAGCGTTAGACGTGAATTTAGCGTTAGATGTGTATATAGTGTTAGACGTGTATTTAGCGTTAGACGTGTATTTAGCGTTAGACGTGTATTTAGCGATAGATGTGTATTTATTGTTAGACGTGTATTTACTGTTAGATGTGTATATAGTGTTAATTTGTGTATTTAGCGTTGGATGTGTATTTAGCGTTAGACGTGTATTTAGCGTTAGATGTGTATTTAGCGTTAGTTTGTGTATTTAGCGTTAGATGTGTATTTAGCGTTAGATGTGTATTTAGCGTTAGATGTGTATTTAGCGTTAGACGTGTATTCATTGTTAGACGTGTATTCATTGTTAGACGTGTATTTAGCGTTAGATGTGTATTTAGCGTTAGACGTGCATTTAGTGTTAGATGTGTATTTAGCGTTAGACGTGTATAAGTGTTAGATGTGTATTTAGTGTTAGACGTGTATTTAGTGTTAGACGTGTATTTAGTGTTAGATGTGTATTTAGTGTTAGATGTGTATTTAGCGTTAGACGTGTATTAAGTGTTACTTTGTGTATTTAGCGTTAGACGTGTATTTAGTGTTACTTTGTGTATTTAGCGTTAGACGCGTATTTAGCGTTACACGTGTCTTTAGCGTTAGATGTGTATTTAGCGTTAGACGTGTATTTAGCGTTAGACGTGTATTTAGTGTTAGACGTGTATTTAGTGTTAGATGTGTATTTAGCGTTAGACGTGTATAAGTGTTAGATGTGTATTTAGCGTTAGATGTGTATTTAGCGTTAGATGTGTATTTAGCGTTAGTTTGTGTATTTAGCGTTAGATGTGTATTTAGCGTTAGATGTGTATTTAGCGTTAGATGTGTATTTAGCGTTAGTTTGTGTATTTAGTGTAAGTCTGTGTATTTAGTGTAAGTCTGTGTATTTAGTGTAAGTCTGTGTATTTAGTGTTAGTTTGTGTATTTAGCGTTAGATGTGTATTTAGCGTTAGATGTGTATTTAGCGTTAGTTTGTGTATTTAGTGTTAGATGTGTATTTAGCGTTAGATGTGTATTTATTGTTAGTTTGTGTATTTAGCGATAGACGTGTATTTATTGTTAGACGTGTATTTAGCGTTAGACGTGTATTTAGCGTTAGACGTGTATTTAGCGTTAGACGTGTATTTAGTGTTAGACGTGTATTTACCGTTAGATGTGAATTTAGCGTTAGATGTGTATTTAGCGTTAGATGTGTATTTAGCGTTAGATGTGTATTTAGCGTTACATGTGTATTTAGTGTTAGATGTGTATATAGTGTTAGTTTGTGTATTTAGCGTGAGATGTGTATTTAGCGTTAGTTTGTGTATTTAGCGTTAGATGTATATTTAGCGTTAGACGTGTATTTAGTGTTAGTTTGTGTATTTAGCGTTAGACGTGTATTTAGTGTTAGTGGTGTACTTAGCGTTAGACGTGTATTTAGCGTTAGACGTGTATTTAGCGTTAGATGTGTATTTAGCGTTGGACGTGCATTTAGCGTTAGACGTGTATTTAGCGTTAGACGTGTATTTAGCGTTAGACGTGTATTTAGTGTTAGACGTGTATTTAGTGTTAGACGTGTATTTAGTGTTAGATGTGTATTTAGCGTTAGATGTGTATTTAGTGTTAGTTTGTGTATTTAGTGTTAGATGTGTATTTAGCGTTAGACGTGTATTTAGCGTTAGATGTGTATTTAGCGTTAGATGTGTATTTAGTGTTAGTTGTGTATTTAGTGTTAGTTGTGTATTTAGTGTTAGACGTGTATTGAGCGTTAGACGTGTATTTAGCGTTAGACGTGTATTTAATGTTAGATGTGTATTTAGCGTAAGACGTGTATTTAGTGTTAGATGTGTATTTAGTGATAGACTGTATTTAGTGTTAGACGTGTATTTAGCGTTAGATGTGTATTTAGCGCTAGATGTGTATTAAGTGTTAGACGTGTATTTAGGGTTAGATGTGTATTTAGGGTTAGTTGTGTATTTAGTGTTAGACGTGTATTTAGCGTTAGTGGTGTACTTAGCGTTAGACGTGTATTTAGCGTTAGACGTGTATTTAGCGTTAGACGTGCATTTAGCGTTAGACGTGCATTTAGCGTTAGACGTGCATTTAGCGTTAGACGTGTATTTAGCGTTAGACGTGTATTTAGCGTTAGACGTGTATTTAGCGTTAGACGTGTATTTAGTGTTAGATGTGTATTTAGTGTTAGATGTGTATTTAGCGTTACATGTGTATTTAGCGTTACATGTGTATTTAGCGTTAGTTTGTGTATTTAGTGTTAGACGTGTATTTAGTGTTAGATGTGTATTTAGTGTTAGATGTGTATTTAGTGTTAGACGTGTATTTAGTGTTAGACGTGTTTTTAGTGTTAGATGTGTATTTAGTGTTAGACGTGTATTTATTGTTAGATGTGTGTTAAGTGTTAGACGTGTATTTAGCGTTAGATGTGTATTTAGTGTTAGATGTGTATTTAGTGTTAGACGTGTAATTAGTGTTAGATGTGAATTTAGTGTTAGACGTGTATTTTGCGTTAGATGTGTATTTAGTGTTAGATGTGTATTTAGTGTTAGACGTGTATTTAGTGTTAGATGTGTATTTAACGTTAGACGTGTATTTAGCGTTAGATGTGTATTTAGCGTTATACGTGTATAAGTGTTACATGTGTATTTAGCGTTAGTTTGTGTATTTAGTGTTAGACGTGTATTTAGTGTTAGATGTGTATTTAGTGTTAGATGTGTATTTAGTGTTAGTTTGTGTATTCAGTGTTAGACGTGTATTCAGTGTTAGACGTGTATTTAGCATTAGATCTGTATTTAGCGTTAAATGTGTATTTAGTGTTAGTTTGTGTATTTAGCGTTAGACGTGTATTTAGCGTTAGACGTGTATTTAGCGTTAGACGTGTATTTAGCGTTAGACGTGTATTTAGCGTTAGATCTGTATTTAGCGTTAGATCTGTATTTAGCGTTAGATGTGTATATAGTGTTAGTCTGTGTATTTAGCGTTAGATGTGTATTTAGTGTAAGTCTGTGTATTTAGCGTTAGATGTGTATTTAGCGTTAGACGTGTATTTAGTGTTAGTTTGTGTATTTAGCGTTAGACGTGTATTTAGCGTTAGACGTGTATTTAGCGTTAGACGTGTATTTAGCGTTAGACGTGTATTTAGCGTTAGACGTGTATTTAGTGTTAGTTTGTGTATTTAGCGTTACACGTGTATTTAGCGTTAGACGTGTATTTAGCGTTAGACGTGTATTTAGCGTTAGACGTGTATTTAGCGTTAGACGTGTATTTAGTGTTAGACGTGTATTTAGTGTTAGACGTGTATTTAGCGTTAGACGTGTATTTAGCGTTAGATGTGTATTTAGCGTAAGACGTGTATATAGTGTTAGATGTGTATTTAGTGTTAGACGTGTATTTAGTGTTAGTTTGTGTATTTAGTGTTAGATGTGTATTTAGCGTTACATGTGTATTTAGTGTTAGTTTGTGTATTTAGTGTTAGATGTGTATTTAGTGTTAGATGTGTATTTAGTGTTAGACGTGTATTTAGTGTTAGTTGTGTATTCAGTGTTAGACGTGTATTTAGCATTAGATCTGTATTTAGCGTTAAATGTGTATTTAGTGTTAGTTTGTGTATTTAGTGTTAGACGTGTATTTAGCGTTACACGTGTATTTAGCGTTAGACGTGTATTTAGCGTTAGACGTGTATTTAGCGTTGGACGTGTATTTAGCGTTAGACGTGTATTTAGCGTTAGACGTGTATTTAGCGTTAGATGTGTATTTAGTGTTAGATGTGTATTTAGTGTTAGATGTGTATATAGCGTTAGTTTGTGTATTTAGCGTTAGATGTGTATATAGCGTTAGATGTGTATTTAGCGTTAGACGTGTATTTAGCGTTAGACGTGTATTTAGCGTTAGACGTGTATTTAGCGTTAGACGTGTATTTAGCGTTAGACGTGTATTTAGCGTTAGACGTGTATTTAGCGTTAGATGTGTATTTAGCGTTAGAAGTGTATTTATTGTTAGAGGTGTATTTAGCGTTAGACGTGTATTTAGCGTTAGACGTGTATTTAGTGTTAGATGTGTATATAGTGTTAGTTTGTGTATTTAGCGTTAGATGTGTATATAGCGTTAGATGTGTATTTAGCGTTAGACGTGTATTTAGTGTTAGACGTGTATTTAGCGTTAGACGTGTATTTAGCGTTAGACGTGTATTTAGCGTTAGACGTGTATTTAGCGTTAGAAGTGTATTTATTGTTAGAGGTGTATTTAGCGTTAGACGTGTATTTAGCGTTAGACGTGTATTTAGTGTTAGATGTGTATATAGTGTTAGTTTGTGTATTTAGCGTTATATGTGTATATAGCGTTAGATGTGTATTTAGTGTTAGCTTGTGTATTTAGCGTTAGACGTGTATTAAGCGTTAGATGTGTATTTAGTGTTAGTTTGTGTATTTAGCGTTAGACGTGTATTTAGCGTTAGACGTGTACTTAGTGTTAGTGGTGTACTTAGTGTTAGACGTGTATTTAGTGTTAGATGTGTATTTAGTGTTAGATGTGTATTTAGCGTTAGTTTGTGTATTTAGCGTTACACGTGTATTTAGCGTTAGACGTGTATTTAGCGTTAGACGTGTATTTAGCGTTAGACGTGTATTTAGTGTTAGACGTGTATTTAGTGTTAGACGTGTATTTAGCGTTAGACGTGTATTTAGCGTTAGATGTGTATTTAGCGTAAGACGTGTATTTAGTGTTAGACGTGTATTTAGTGTTAGTTTGTGTATTTAGTGTTAGATGTGTATTTAGCGTTACAGGTGTATTTAGTGTTAGTTTGTGTATTTAGTGTTAGATGTGTATTTAGTGTTAGTTTGTGTATTTAGTGTTAGATGTGTATTCAGTGTTAGACGTGTATTTAGCGTTACATGTGTATTTAGTGTTAGATGTGTATATAGTGTTAGTTTGTGTATTTAGCGTGAGATGTTTATTTAGTGTTAGTTTGTGTATTTAGCGTTAGATGTATATTTAGCGTTAGACGTGTATTTAGTGTTAGTTTGTGTATTTAGCGTTAGACGTGTATTTAGCGTTACACGTGTATTTAGCGTTAGATGTGTATTTAGCGTTAGATGTGTATTTAGCGTTAGATGTGTATTTAGCGTTACATGTGTATATAGTGTTAGTTTGTGTATTTAGCGTGAGATGTGTATTTAGTGTTAGTTTGTGTATTTAGCGTTAGATGTATATTTAGCGTTAGACGTGTATTTAGTGTTAGTTTGTGTATTTAGCGTTAGACGTGTATTTAGCGTTAGACGTGTATTTAGCGTTAGACGTGTATTTAGCGTTAGACGTGTATTTAGCGTTAGACGTGTTTTTCGTGTTAGTTTGTGTATTTAGTGTTAGATGTGTATTTAGCGTTACAGGTGTATTTAGTGTTAGTTTGTGTATTTAGTGTTAGATGTGTATTTAGTGTTAGTTTGTGTATTTAGTGTTAGATGTGTATTCAGTGTTAGACGTGTATTTAGCGTTACATGTGTATTTAGTGTTAGATGTGTATATAGTGTTAGTTTGTGTATTTAGCGTGAGATGTTTATTTAGTGTTAGTTTGTGTATTTAGCGTTAGACGTGCATTTAGTGTTAGACGTGTATTTAGTGTTAGTTTGTGTATTTGTTGTTAGATGTGTATTTAGCGTTAGATGTGTATTTAGCGTTTGATGTGTATTTAGCGTTAGATGTGTATTTAGCGTTAGATGTGTATTTAGCGTTAGATGTGTATTTAGCGTTAGATGTGTATTTAGCGTTAGATGTGTATTTAGCGTTAGATGTGTATTTAGTGTTAGATGTGTATTTAGTGTTAGTTTGTGTATTTAGTGTTAGATGTGTATTTAGTGTTAGATGTGTATTTAGCGTTAGATGTGTATTTAGTGTTAGTTTGTGTATTTAGTGTTAGATGTGTATTTAGTGTTAGATGTGTATTTAGTGTTAGACGTGTATTTAGTGTTAGTTGTGTAT
Organism: Cranoglanis bouderius; assembly: GCA_023630585.1. NCBI lineage: Eukaryota > Metazoa > Chordata > Actinopteri > Siluriformes > Cranoglanididae > Cranoglanis > Cranoglanis bouderius. The sequence continues at coordinate 6,643 of JAMFTF010000054.1, forward strand.
TCAGTGTTAGACGTGTATTTAGCATTAGATCTGTATTTAGCGTTAGATGTGTATTTAGTGTTAGTTTGTGTATTTAGCGTTAGACGTGTATTTAGCGTTAGACGTGTATTTAGCGTTAGATATGTATTTAGCGTTAGACGTGTAATTAGTGTTAGTGGTGTACTTAGTGTTAGACGTGTATTTAGTGTTAGACGTGTATTTAGTGTTAGACGTGTATTTACCGTTAGTTTGTGTATTTAGCGTTACACGTGTATTTAGCGTTAGACGTGTATTTAGCGTTAGACGTGTATTTAGCGTTAGATGTGTATTTAGCGTAAGACGTGTATTTAGTGTTAGATGTGTATTTAGTGTTAGACGTGTATTTAGTGTTAGTTTGTGTATTTAGTGTTAGATGTGTATTTAGCGTTACATGTGTATTTAGTGTTAGTTTGTGTATTTAGCGTTAGATGTGTATTCAGTGTTAGTTTGTGTATTTAGCGTTAGATGTGTATTCAGTGTTAGACGTGTATTTAGCGTTACATGTGTATTTAGTGTTAGATGTGTATATAGTGTTAGTTTGTGTATTTAGCGTGAGATGTTTATTTAGTGTTAGTTTGTGTATTTAGCGTTAGATGTATATTTAGCGTTAGACGTGTATTTAGTGTTAGTTTGTGTATTTAGCGTTACACGTGTATTTAGCGTTAGATGTGTATTTAGCGTTAGATGTGTATTTAGCGTTACATGTGTATATAGTGTTAGTTTGTGTATTTAGCGTGAGATGTGTATTTAGCGTTAGTTTGTGTATTTAGCGTTAGATGTATATTTAGCGTTAGACGTGTATTTAGTGTTAGTTTGTGTATTTAGCGTTAGACGTGTATTTAGCGTTAGACGTGCATTTAGTGTTAGACGTGTATTTAGCGTTAGACTTGTATAAGTGTTAGATGTGTATTTAGCGTTAGACGTGTATTTAGCGTTAGACGTGTATTTAGCGTTAGACGTGTATTTAGCGTTAGAAGTGTATTTAGCGTTAGAAGTGTATTTAGCGTTTGATGTGTATTTAGCGTTTGATGTGTATTTAGCGTTTGATGTGTATTTAGCGTTAGATGTGGATTTAGCGTTAGACGTGTATTTAGTCTTAGATGTGTATTTAGCGTTTGATGTGTATTTAGCGTTAGATGTGGATTTAGCGTTAGATGTGGATTTAGCGTTAGATGTGTATTTAGCGTTAGATGTGGATTTAGCGTTAGATGTGTATTTAGCGTTAGATGTGTATTTAGCGTTAGATGTTTATTTAGCGTTAGATGTTTATTTAGCGTTAGATGTGTATTTAGTGTTAGATGTGTATTTAGTGTTAGTTTGTGTATTTGGCGTTAGATGTGTATTTAGCGTTGCATGTGTATATAGTGTTAGTTTGTGTATTTAGCGTGAGATGTGTATTTAGCGTTAGTTTGTGTATTTAGCGTTAGATGTATATTTAGCGTTAGACGTGTATTTAGTGTTAGTTTGTGTATTTAGCGTTAGACGTGTATTTAGCGTTAGACGTGTATTTAGCGTTAGACGTGTATTTAGCGTTAGACGTGTATTTAGCGTTAGATGTGTATTTAGCGTTAGATGTGTATTTAGCGTTTGATGTGTATTTAGCGTTAGATGTGGATTTAGCGTTAGACGTGTATTTAGTGTTAGACGTGTAATTAGTCTTAGATGTGTATTTAGCGTTTGATGTGTATTTAGCGTTAGATGTGTATTTAGCGTTAGTTTGTGTATTTAGCGTTAGTTTGTGTATTTAGCGTTAGATGTATATTTAGCGTTAGACGTGTATTTAGCGTTAGACGTGTATTTAGCGTTAGACGTGTATTTAGCGTTAGACGTGTATTTAGCGTTAGACGTGCATTTAGTGTTAGATGTGTATTTAGCGTTAGACTTGTATAAGTGTTAGACGTGTATTTAGCGTTAGACGTGTATTTAGCGTTAGACGTGTATTTAGCGTTAGACGTGTATTTAGCGTTAGATGTGTATTTAGCGTTAGAAGTGTATTTAGCGTTTGATGTGTATTTAGCGTTAGATGTGGATTTAGCGTTAGACGTGTATTTAGTGTTAGACGTGTAATTAGTCTTAGATGTGTATTTAGCGTTTGATGTGTATTTAGCGTTTGATGTGTATTTAGCGTTAGATGTGTATTTAGCGTTAGATGTGTATTTAGCGTTAGATGTTTATTTAGCGTTAGATGTGTATTTAGCGTTAGATGTGTATTTAGGGTTAGTTTGTTTATTTAGCGTCAGATGTGTATTTAGCGTTAGATGTGTATTTAATCTTAGATGTTTATTTAGCGTTAGATGTGTATTTAGCGTTAGATGTGTATTTAGCGTTAGATGTGTATTTAGCGTTAGATGTGTATTTAGCGTTAGTTTGTGTATTTAGTGTTAGATGTGTATTCAGTGTTAGACGTGTATTTAGCGTTACATGTGTATTTAGCGTTAGACGTGTATTTAGCGTTACACGTGTATTTAGCGTTAGATGTGTATTTAGCGTGAGATGTGTATTTAGCGTTAGTTTGTGTATTTAGCGTTAGATGTATATTTAGCGTTAGACGTGTATTTAGTGTTAGTTTGTGTATTTAGCGTTAGACGTGTATTTAGCGTTAGATGTGTATTTAGCGTTAGATGTGTATTTAGCGTTAGATGTGTATTTAGTGTTAGTTTGTGTATTTAGCGTTAGATGTGTATTTAGCGTTAGATGTGTATTTAGCGTTAGATGTGTATTTAGCGTTAGACGTGTATTTAGCGTTAGACGTGTATTTAGCGTTAGACGTGTATTTAGCGTTAGACGTGTATTTAGCGTTAGACGTGTATTTAGCGTTAGACGTGTATTTAGTGTTAGATGTGTATTTAGCGTTAGATGTGAATTTAGCGTTAGACGTGTATTTAGCGTTAGACGTGTATATAGCGTTAGAAGTGTATTTAGTGTTAGATGTCTATTTAGTGTTAGACGTCTATTTAGCTTTAGACGTCTATTTAGCGTTAGACGTGTATTTAGCGTTTGACGTGTATTTAGCGTTAGACGTGTATTTAGCGTTAGACGTGTATTTAGCGTTAGATGTGTATTTAGCGTTAGATGTGTATTTAGCGTTAGATGTGTATTTAGCGTTAGACGTGTATTTAGCGTTAGACGTGTATTTAGCGTTAGATGTGTATTTAGCGTTAGATGTGTATTTAGTGTTAGATGTGTATATAGTGTTAGTTTGTGTATTTAGCGTTAGATGTGTATTTAGCGTTAGATGTGTATTTAGTGTTAGTTTGTGTATTTAGCGTTAGATGTGTATTTAGCGTTAGATGTGTATTTAGCGTTAGACGTGTATTTAGTGTTAGTTTGTGTATTTAGCGTTAGACGTGTATTTAGCGTTAGACGTGTATTTAGCGTTAGACGTGTATTTAGCGTTAGACGTGCATTTAGCGTTAGATGTGTATTTAGCGTTAGACTTGTATAAGTGTTAGATGTGTATTTAGCGTTAGACGTGTATTTAGTGTTAGTTTGTGTATTTAGCGTTAGACGTGTATTTAGCGTTACATGTGTATTTAGCGTTACATGTGTATTTAGTGTTAGTTTGTGTATTTAGTGTTAGATGTGTATTTAGTGTTAGATGTGTATTTAGTGTTAGTTGTGTATTCAGTGTTAGACGTGTATTTAGCATTAGATCTGTATTTAGCGTTAGATGTGTATTTAGCGTTAGATGTGTAATTAGCGTTAGATGTGTATTTAGCGATAGATGTGTATTTAGCTTTAGTTGTGTATTTAGCGTTAGATGTGTATTTAGCGTTAGATTTGTATTTAGTGTTAGTTGTGTATTTAGTGTTAGATGTGTATTTAGTGTTAGACGTGTATGTAGCGTTAGACGTGTATTTAGCGTTAGACCTGTATTTAGCGTTAGACGTGTATTCAGCGTTAGACGTGTATTCAGCGTTAGACGTGTATTTAGCGTTAGACGTGTATTGAGCGTTAGATGTGTATTGAGCGTTAGACGTGTATTTAGTGTTAGATGTGTATTAAGTGTTAGACGTGTATTTAGTGTTAGACGTGTATTTAGTGTTAGACGTGTATTTAGTGTTAGATGTGTATTTAGCGTTAGATGTGTATTTAGCGTTAGACGTGTATTTAGCGTTAGACGTGTATTTAGCGTTAGACGTGTATTTAGTGTTAGACGTGTATTTAGCGTTAGACGTGTATTTAGCGTTAGACGTGTATTTAGCGTTAGATGTGTATTTAGCGTTAGACGTGTATTTAGTGTTAGATGTGTATTTAGTGTTAGACGTGTATTTAGCGTTAGACGTGTATTTAGCGTTAGACGTGTATTTAGCGTTAGATGTGTATTTAGTGTTAGATGTGTATTTAGTGTCAGATGTGTATTTAGTGTTAGTTTGCGAGTTTAGTGTTAGACGTGTATTTAGTGTTAGACGTGTATTTAGCGTTAGACGTGTATTCAGCGTTAGACGTGTATATAGTGTTAGTCTGTGTATATAGTGTTAGTCTGTGTATTTAGCGTTAGACGTGTATTTAGCGTTAGTTTGTGTATTTAGCGTTAGACGTGTATTTAGCGTTACACGTGTATTTAGCGTTACACGTGTATTTAGTGTTAGTTTGTGTATTTAGCGTTAGATGTGTATTTAGCGTTAGATGTGTATTTAGCGTTAGATGTGTATTTAGCGTTAGATGTGTATTTAGCGTTAGATGTGTATTTAGCGTTAGATGTGTATTTAGCGTTAGACGTGTATTTAGCGTTAGATGTGTATTTAGCGTTAGATGTGTATTTAGCGTTAGATGTGTATTTAGTGTTAGTTTGTGTATTTAGCGTTAGACGTGTATTTAGCGTTAGACGTGTATTTAGTGTTAGACGTGTAATTAGTGTTAGACGTGTAATTAGTGTTAGACGTGTATTTAGTGTTAGACGTGTATTTAGTGTTAGACGTGTATTTAGTGTTAGACGTGTATTTAGCGTTAGATATGTATTTAGCGTTAGACGTGTAATTAGTGTTAGTGGTGTACTTAGTGTTAGACGTGTATTTAGTGTTAGACGTGTATTTAGTGTTAGACGTGTATTTACCGTTAGTTTGTGTATTTAGCGTTAGACGTGTATTTAGCGTTACACGTGTATTTAGCGTTAGATGTGTATTTAGCGTTAGACGTGTATTTAGCGTTAGATATGTATTTAGCGTTAGACGTGTAATTAGCGTTAGTGGTGTATTTAGTGTTAGACGTGTATTTACCGTTAGTTTGTGTATTTAGCGTTACACGTGTATTTAGCGTTAGACGTGTATTTAGCGTTAGACGTGTATTTAGCGTTAGACGTGTATTTAGCGTTAGACGTGTATTTAGCGTTAGACGTGTATTTAGCGTTAGATGTGTATTTAGCGTAAGACGTGTATTTAGTGTTAGACGTGTATTTAGTGTTAGTTTGTGTATTTAGCGTTAGATGTGTATTTAGCGTTACATGTGTATTTAGTGTTAGTTTGTGTATTTAGTGTTAGATGTGTATTTATTGTTAGACGTGTATTTAGCGTTAGACGTGTATTTAGCGTTAGACGTGTATTTAGCGTTAGATCTGTATTTAGCGTTAGATCTGTATATAGTGTTAGTTTGTGTATTTAGCGTTAGATGTGTATTTAGCGTTAGATGTGTATTTAGCATTAGACGTGTATTTAGTGTTGGTTTGTGTATTTAGTGTTAGACGTGTATTTAGCGTTAGACGTGTATTTAGCGTTAGATCTGTATTTAGCGTTAGATCTGTATTTAGCGTGAGATGTGAATTTAGCGTGAGATGTGAATTTAACGTTAGATGTGTATTTAGCGTTAGACGTGTATTTAGCGTTAGACGTGTATTTAGCGTTAGACGTGTATTTAGCGTTAGACGTGTATTTAGCGTTAGATGTGGATTTAGCGTTAGATCTGGATTTAGTGTTAGATGTGGATTTAGCGTTAGACGTGTATTTAGCGTTAGATGTGGATTTAGCGTTAGATGTGGATTTAGCGTTAGATGTGTATTTAGCGTTAGATGTGGATTTAGCGTTAGATGTGTATTTAGCGTTAGACGTGTATTTAGTGTTAGATGTGTATTTAGTGTTAGATGTGTATTTAGCGTTAGATGTGTATTTAGCGTTAGATGTGTATTTAATCTTAGATGTTTATTTAGCGTTAGACGTGTATTTGGCGTTAGATGTGTAGTTAGCGTTAGATGTGTATTTAGGGTTAGATGTGTATTTAGTGTTAGTTTGTTTATTTAGCGTTAGATGTGTATTTAGCGTTAGATGTGTATTTAGCGTTAGACGTGTATTTAGCGTTAGACGTGTATTTAGTGTTAGTTTGTGTATTTAGCGTTAGACGTGTATTTAGCGTTAGACGTGTATTTAGCGTTAGACGTGTATTTAGCGTTAGACGTGTATTTAGCGTTAGACGTGTATTTAGCGTTAGACGTGTATTTAGCGTTAGACGTGTATTTAGCGTTAGATGTGTATTTAGCGTTAGAAGTGTATTTAGCGTTTGATGTGTATTTAGCGTTAGATGTGGATTTAGCGTTAGACGTGTATTTAGTGTTAGACGTGTAATTAGTCTTAGATGTGTATTTAGCGTTTGATGTGTATTTAGCGTTAGATGTGTATTTAGCGTTAGTTTGTGTATTTAGCGTTAGATGTATATTTAGCGTTAGACGTGTATTTAGCGTTAGTTTGTGTATTTAGCGTTAGACGTGTATTTAGCGTTAGACGTGTATTTAGCGTTAGACTTGTATTTAGCGTTTGATGTGTATTTAGCGTTAGACTTGTATTTAGCGTTTGATGTGTATTTAGCGTTAGACGTGTATTTAGCGTTAGACGTGTATTTAGCGTTAGACGTGTATTTAGCGTTAGACGTGTATTTAGCGTTAGAAGTGTATTTAGCGTTTGATGTGTATTTAGCGTTTGATGTGTATTTAGCGTTAGATGTGGATTTAGCGTTAGACGTGTATTTAGTGTTAGACGTGTAATTAGTCTTAGACGTGTATTTAGCGTTTGATGTGTATTTAGCGTTAGATGTGGATTTAGCGTTAGATGTGTATTTAGCGTTAGATGTTTATTTAGCGTTAGATGTTTATTTAGCGTTAGATGTTTATTTAGCGTTAGATGTGTATTTAGTGTTAGTTTGTGTATTTGGCGTTAGATGTGTATTTAGCGTTAGATGTGTATTTAGCGTTTGATGTGTATTTAGCGTTAGATGTGGATTTAGCGTTAGATGTGGATTTAGTGTTAGATGTGGATTTAGCGTTAGACGTGTATTTAGCGTTAGACGTGTATTTAGCGTTAGATGTGTATTTAGCGTTAGACGTGTATTTAGTGTTAGATGTGTATTTAGCGTTAGATGTGTATTTAGCGTTACATGTGTATTTAGTGTTAGTTGTGTATTTAGTGTTAGATTTGTATTTAGTGTTAGTTGTGTATTTAGTGTTAGATGTGTATTTAGTGTTAGACGTGTATTTAGTGTTAGACGTGTATTTAGCGTTAGACGTGTATTTAGCGTTAGACGTGTATTTAGCGTTAGACGTGTATTTAGTGTTAGTTTGTGTATTTAGTGTTAGACGTGTATTTAGCGTTACACGTGTATTTAGCGTTAGATGTGTATTTAGCGTTAGACGTGTATTTAGCGTTAGACGTGTATTTAGTGTTAGACGTGTATTTAGCGTTAGATGTGTATTTAGTGTTAGATGTGTATTTAGTGTTAGATGTGTATTTAGCGTTAGATGTGTATTTAGCGTTAGACGTGTATTTAGCGTTAGACGTGTATTTAGCGTTAGACGTGTATTTAGCGTTAGACGTGTATTTAGCGTTAGACGTGTATTTAGCGTTAGACGTGTATTTAGCGTTAGATATGTATTTAGCGTTAGTGGTGTACTTAGTGTTAGACGTGTACTTAGTGTTAGACGTGTATTTAGTGTTAGACGTGTATTTAGTGTTAGACGTGTATTTACCGTTAGTTTGTGTATTTAGCGTTAGACGTGTATTTAGCGTTAGACGTGTATTTAGCGTTAGACGTGTATTTAGCGTTAGACGTGTATTTAGCGTTAGATGTGTATTTAGCGTTAGACGTGTATTTAGTGTTAGATGTGTATTTAGTGTTAGACGTGTATTTAGTGTTAGTTTGTGTATTTAGTGTTAGATGTGTATTTAGCGTTAGATGTGTATTTAGTGTTAGTTTGTGTATTTAGTGTTAGATGTGTATTTAGTGTTAGTTTGTGTATTTAGCGTCAGACGTGTATTTAGCGTCAGACGTGTATTTAGCGTCAGATGTGTATTTAGCGTCAGACGTGTATTTAGCGTTAGACGTGTATTTAGCGTTAGATGTGTATTTAGCGTTAGTTTGTGTATTTAGCGTTAGATGTGTATTTAGCGTTAGATGTGTATTTAGCGTTAGTTTGTGTATTTAGCGTTAGACGTGTATTTAGCGTTAGACGTGTATTTAGCGTTAGATGTGTATTTAGCGTTAGATGTGTATTTAGCGTTAGATGTGTATTTAGTGTTAGTTTGTGTATTTAGCGTTAGATGTGTATTTAGCGTTAGATGTGTATTTAGCGTTAGATGTGTATTTAGCGTTAGATGTGTATTTAGCGTTAGACGTGTATTTAGCGTTAGATGTGTATTTAGCGTTAGATGTGTATTTAGCGTTAGATGTGTATTTAGCGTTAGATGTGTATTTAGCGTTAGTTTGTGTATTTAGCGTTAGACGTGTATTTAGCGTTAGACGTGTATTTAGCGTTAGATGTGTATTTAGCGTTAGACGTGTATTTAGCGTTAGACGTGTATTTAGTGTTAGACGTGTATTTAGTGTTAGACGTGTATTTAGTGTTAGACGTGTATTTAGCGTTAGATGTGTATTTAGCGTTAGATGTGTATTTAGCGTTAGATTTGTATTTAGTGTTAGTTGTGTATTTAGTGTTAGATGTGTATTTAGCGTTAGACGTGTATTCAGCGTTAGACGTGTATTTAGCGTTAGACGTGTATTTAGCGTTAGACGTGTATTTAGCGCTAGTTGTGTATTTAGTGTTAGACGTGTATATAGCGTTAGATATGTATTCAGCGTTAGACGTGTAATCAGCGTTAGACGTGTATTTAGTGTTAGACGTGTATTTAGTGTTAGACGTGTATTTAGCGTTCGATGTGTATTTAGCGTTCGATGTGTATTTAGCGTTCGATGTGTATTTAGCGTTAGACGTGTATTTAGCGTTAGACGTGTATTTAGCGTTAGACGTGTATTTAGCGTTAGACGTGTATTTAGCGTTAGACGTGTATTTAGCGTTAGACGTGTATTTAGCGTTAGATGTGTATTTAGTGTTAGACGTGTATTTAGCGTTAGACGTGTATTTAGCGTTAGACGTGTATTTAGCGTTAGACGTGTATTTAGTGTTAGACGTGTATTTACCGTTAGATGTGAATTTAGCGTTAGATGTGTATTTAGTGTTAGACGTGTATTTAGCGTTAGTTGTGTATTTAGCGTTAGACGTGTATTTAGCGTTAGATGTTTATTTATCGTTAGATGTGTATTAATGTTAGATGTGTATTTAGCGTTAGATGTGTATTTAGCGTTAGATGTGTATTTAGCGTTAGATGTGTATTTAGCGTTAGACGTGTATTTAGCGTTAGACGTGTATTTAGCGTTGGTTTGTGTATTTAGCGTTAGATGTGTATTTAGCGTTAGACGTGTATTTAGTGTTAGTTTGAGTATGTAGTGTTAGACGTCTATTTATCTTTAGACGTCTATTTAGCGTTAGACGTCTATTTAGCGTTTGACGTGTATTTAGCGTTAGACGTGTATTTAGCGTTGGTTTGTGTATTTAGCGTTAGATGTGTATTTAGCGTTAGACGTGTATTTAGCGTTAGATGTGTATTTAGCGTTAGATGTGTATTTAGCGTTATATGTGTATTTAGCGTTAGACGTGTATTTATTGTTAGACGTGTATTAGGCGTTAGATGTGTATTTAGCGTTAGACGTGTATTTAGCGTTAGACGTGTATTTAGCGTTAGATCTGTATTTAGCGTTAGATGTGTATTTAGCGTTAGATGTGTATTTAGCGTTAGACGTGTATTTAGTGTTAGTTTGTGTATTTAGCGTTAGACGTGTATTTAGCGTTAGACGTGTATTTAGCGTTAGACGTGTATTTAGCGTTAGACGTGTATTTAGTGTTAGATGTGTATTTAGCGTTAGATGTGTATTTAGCGTTAGATGTGTATTTAGCGTTAGACGTGTATTTAGCGTTAGACGTGTATTTAGCGTTAGACGTGTATTTAGCGTTAGATGTGTATTTAGCGTTAGAAGTGTATTTAGCGTTAGATGTGTATTTAGCGTTAGATGTGTATTTAGCGTTAGACGTGTATTTAGTGTTAGATGTGTATTTAGCGTTAGATGTGTATTTAGCGTTAGATGTGTATTTAGCGTTAGATGTGTATTTAGCGTTAGATGTGTATTTAGCGTTAGATGTGTATTTAGCGTTAGATGTGTATTTAGCGTTAGATGTGTATTTAGCGTTAGATGTGTATTTAGCGTTAGATGTGTATTTAGCGTTAGACGTGTATTTAGCGTTAGATGTGTATTTAGCGTTAGATGTGTATTTAGCGTTAGATCTGTATTTAGCGTTAGATGTGAATTTAGCGTTAGATGTGTATTTAGCGTTAGATGTGTATTTAGCGTTAGACGTGTATTTAGCGTTAGATGTGTATTTAGCGTTAGACGTGTATTTATTGTTCGATGTGTATTTAGTGTTAGACGTGTATTTAGCGTTAGATGTGTATTTAGCGTTAGACGTGTATTTAGTGTTAGTTTGTGTATTTAGTGTTAGATGTGTATTTAGCGTTAGATGTGTATTTAGCGTTAGACGTGTATTTAGCGTTAGACGTGTATTTAGCGTTAGACGTGTATTTAGCGTTAGATGTGTATTTAGCGTTAGATGTGTATTTAGTGTTAGTTTGTGTATTTAGCGTTAGACGTGTATTTAGCGTTAGACGTGTATTTAGCGTTAGATGTGTATTTAGCGTTAGACGTGTATTTAGCGTTAGATGTGTATTTAGCGTTAGATGTGTATTTAGCGTTAGATGTGTATTTAGTGTTAGACGTGTATTTAGCGTTAGACGTGTATTTAGCGTTAGACGTGTATTTAGCGTTAGACGTGTATTTAGCGTTAGACGTGTATTTAGCGTTAGACGTGTATTTAGCGTTAGACGTGTATTTAGCGTTAGACGTGTATTTAGCGTTAGACGTGTATTTAGCGTTAGACGTGTATTTAGCGTTAGACGTGTATTTAGCGTTAGACGTGTATTTAGTGTTAGTTTGAGTATGTAGTGTTAGATGTGTATTTAGCGTTAGATGTGTATTTAGCGTTAGTTGTGTATTTAGCGTTAGATGTGTATTTAGTGTTAGACGTGTATTTAGTGTTAGACGTGTATTTAGCGTGAGACGTGTATTTAGCGTTAGTTGTGTATTCAGCGTTAGACGTGCATTTAGCGTTAGATGTGTATTTAGCGTTAGATGTGTATTTAGCGTTAGATGTGTATTTAGTGTTAGACGTGTATTTAGCGTTAGATTTGTATTTAGCGTTAGATGTGTATTTAGCGTTAGACGTGTATTTAGCGTTAGACGTGTATTTAGCGTTAGACGTGTATTTAGCGTTAGACGTGTATTTAGCGTTAGATGTGTATTTAGCGTTAGATGTGTATTTAGCGTTAGATGTGTATTTAGCGTTAGATGTGTATTTAGCGTTAGATGTGTATTTAGCGTTAGACGTGTATTTAGCGTTAGACGTGTATTTAGCGTTAGATGTGTATTTAGCGTTAGATGTGTATTTAGCGTTAGATGTGTATTTAGCGTTAGATGTGTATTTAGCGTTAGACGTGTATTTAGCGTTAGATGTGTATTTAGCGTTAGATGTGTATTTAGCGTTAGATGTGTATTTAGCGTTAGACGTGTATTTAGCGTTAGACGTGTATTTAGCGTTAGACGTGTATTTAGCGTTAGACGTGTATTTAGCGTTAGATGTGTATTTAGCGTTAGATGTGTATTTAGCGTTAGATGTGTATTTAGCGTTAGATGTGTATTTAGCGTTAGACGTGTATTTAGCGTTAGACGTGTATTTAGCGTTAGATGTGTATTTAGCGTTAGATGTGTATTTAGTGTTAGATGTGTATTTAGCGTTAGATGTGTATTTAGCGTTAGATGTGTATTTAGCGTTAGATGTGTATTTAGCGTTAGATGTGTATTTAGCGTTAGATGTGTATTTAGCGTTAGATGTGTATTTAGCGTTAGATGTGTATTTAGCGTTAGATGTGTATTTAGCGTTAGATGTGTATTTAGTGTTAGATGTGTATTTAGCGTTAGATGTGTATTTAGCGTTAGACGTGTATTTAGCGTTAGATGTGTATTTAGCGTTAGATGTGTATTTAGCGTTAGATGTGTATTTAGCGTTAGATGTGTATTTAGCGTTAGATGTGTATTTAGCGTTAGATGTGTATTTAGCGTTAGATGTGTATTTAGCGTTAGACGTGTATTTAGCGTTAGATGTGTATTTAGCGTTAGATGTGTATTTAGCGTTAGATGTGTATTTAGCGTTAGATGTGTATTTAGCGTTAGTTGTGTATTTAGCGTTAGTTGTGTATTTAGCGTTAGACGTGTATTTCGTGTTAGACGTGTATTTAGCGTTAGATGTGTATTTAGCGTTAGATCTGTATTTAGCGTAAGATGTGTATTTAGCGTTAGATGTGTATTTAGCGTTAGACGTGTATTTATTCTTAGACGTGTATTTAGCGCTAGACGTGTATTTAGCGTTAGATGTGTATTTAGCGTTAGATCTGTATTTAGCGTTAGATGTGAATTTAGCGTTAGATGTGTATTTAGCGTTAGATGTGTATTTAGCGTTAGACGTGTATTTAGCGTTAGATGTGTATTTAGCGTTAGACGTGTATTTAGCGTTAGATGTGTATTTAGCGTTAGACGTGTATTTAGCGTTAGACGTGTATTTAGCGTTAGATGTGGATTTAGCGTTAGATGTGTATTTAGCGTTTGATGTGTATTTAGCGTTTGATGTGTATTTAGCGTTAGATGTGTATTTAGCGTTTGATGTGTATTTAGCGTTTGATGTGTATTTAGCGTTAGATGTCTATTTAGCGTTAGATGTCTATTTAGCGTTAGATGTGTATTTAGTGTTAGATGTGTATTTAGTGTTAGTTTGTGTATTTGGCGTTAGATGTGTATTTAGCGTTAGATATGTATTTAGCGTTAGATGTGTATTTAGTGTTAGATGTGTATTTAGTGTTAGTTTGTGTATTTAGCGTTAGATGTGAATTTTGCGTTAGACGTGTATTTATTGTTAGATGTGTATTTATTGTTAGACGTGTATTTAGTGCTAGACGTGTATTTAGTGCTAGACGTGAATTTAGCGTTAATTTGTGTATTTAGCGTAAGATGTGTATATAGTGTTAGTTTGTGTATTTAGCGTTAGTCGTGTATTTAGCGTTAGACGTGTATTTAGCGTTAGACGTGTATTTATTGTTAGACGTGTATTTAGCGCTAGACGTGTATTTAGCGTTAGATGTGAATTTAGCGTTAGATGTGAATTTAGCGTTAGACGTGTATTTAGCGTTAGACGTGTATTTAGCGTTAGAAGTGTATTTAGCGTAAGATGTGTATTTAGCGTTAGATGTGTATTTAGCGTTAGTTTGTGTATTTAGCGTTAGTTTGTGTATTTAGCGTTAGTTTGTGTATTTAGCGTTAGATGTGTATTTAGCGTTAGATGTGTATTTAGCGTTAGATGTGTATTTAGCGTTAGACGTGTATTTAGCGTTAGACGTGTATTTAGCGTTAGACGTGTATTTAGCGTTAGACGTGTATTTAGCGTTAGACGTGTATTTAGCGTTAGACGTGTATTTAGCGTTAGACGTGTATTTAGCGTTAGATGTGTATTTAGCGTTAGATGTGTATTTAGCGTTAGATGTGTATTTAGCGTTAGACGTGTATTTAGCGTTAGATGTGTATTTAGCGTTAGACGTGTATTTAGCGTTAGACGTGTATTTAGCGTTAGACGTGTATTTAGCGTTAGACGTGTATTTAGCGTTAGATGTGTATTTAGCGTTAGATCTGTATTTAGCGTTAGATGTGAATTTAGCGTTAGATGTGTATTTAGCGTAAGATGTGTATTTAGTGTTAGATGTGTATTTAGCGTTAATTTGTGTATTTAGCGTTAGTCGTGTATTTAGCGTTAGATGTGTATTTAGCGTTAGATGTGTATTTAGCGTTAATTTGTGTATTTAGCGTTAGTCGTGTATTTAGCGTTAGACGTGTATTTAGCGTTAGATGTGTATTTAGCGTTAGATGTGTATTTAGTGTTAGATGTGTATTTAGTGTTAGATGTGTATTTAGCGTTAGATGTGTATTTAGCGTTAGATGTGTATTTAGCGTTAGATGTGTATTTAGTGTTAGTATGTGTATTTAGCGTTAGATGTGTATTTAGCGTTAGATGTGTATTTAGCGTTAGATGTGTATTTAGCATTAGTTTGTGTATTTAGCGTTAGATGTGTATTTAGCGTTAGATGTGAATTTAGCGTTAGACGTGTATTTAGCGTTAGACGTGTATTTAGCGTTAGATGTGTATTTAGCGTTAGATGTGTATTTAGCGTTAGATGTGTATTTAGCGTTAGATGTGTATTTAGCGTTAGATGTGTATTTAGCGTTAGATGTGAATTTAGCGTTAGATGTGAATTTAGCGTTAGACGTGTATTTAGCGTTAGATGTGTATTTAGCGTTAGATGTGTATTTAGCGTTAGATGTGTATTTAGTGTTAGTTTGTGTATTTAGCGTTAGATGTGTATTTAGCGTTAGATGTGTATTTAGCGTTAGATGTGTATTTAGCGTTAGATGTGTATTTAGCGTTAGACGTGTATTTAGCGTTAGATGTGTATTTAGCGTTAGATCTGTATTTAGCGTTAGATGTGTATTTAGCGTTAGATGTGTATTTAGCGTTAGATGTGTATTTAGCATTAGTTTGTGTATTTAGTGTTAGATGTGTATTTAGCGTTAGATGTGAATTTAGCGTTAGACGTGTATTTAGCGTAAGATGTGTATTAAGCGTAAGATGTGTATTAAGCGTTAGTTTGTGTATTTAGCGTTAGATGTGTATTTAGCGTTAGATGTGTATTTAGCGTTAGATGTGTATTTAGCGTTAGATGTGAATTTAGCGTTAGATGTGAATTTAGCGTTAGACGTGTATTTAGCGTTAGATGTGTATTTAGCGTTAGATGTGTATTTAGCGTTATATGTGTATATAGTGTTAGTTTGTGTATTCAGCGTTAGATGTGTATTCAGCGTTAGATGTGTATTTAGCGTTAGACGTGTATTTAGCGTTAGATGTGTATTTAGCGTTAGATCTGTATTTAGCGTTAGACGTGTATTTAGCGTTAGACGTGTATTTAGCGTTAGATCTGTATTTAGCGTTAGATGTGTATTTAGCGTTAGATGTGTATTTAGCGTTAGATGTGTATTTAGTGTTAGTTTGTGTATTTAGCGTTAGATGTGTATTTAGCGTTAGATGTGTATTTAGCGTTAGTTTGTGTATTTAGTGTTAGATGTGTATTTAGCGTTAGATGTGAATTTAGCGTTAGATGTGAATTTAGCGTTAGACGTGTATTTAGCGTTAGACGTGTATTTAGCGTTAGACGTGTATTTAGCGTTAGACGTGTATTTAGCGTTAGATGTGTATTTAGCGTTAGATGTGTATTTAGCGTTAGATGTGTATTTAGCGTTAGATGTGTATTTAGTGTTAGTTTGTGTATTTAGTGTTAGATGTGTATTTAGCGTTAGATGTGTATTTAGCGTTAGATGTGTATTTAGCGTTAGATGTGTATTTAGCGTTAGATGTGTATTTAGCGTTAGACGTGTATTTAGCGTTAGATGTGTATTTAGCGTTAGATGTGTATTTAGCGTTAGATGTGTATTTAGTGTTAGTTTGTGTATTTAGCGTTAGATGTGTATTTAGCGTTAGATGTGTATTTAGCGTTAGATGTGTATTTAGCGTTAGATGTGTATTTAGCGTTAGATGTGTATTTAGTGTTAGATGTGTATTTAGCGTTAGACGTGTATTTAGCGTTAGATGTGTATTTAGCGTTAGATGTGTATTTAGCGTTAGACGTGTATTTAGCGTTAGACGTGTATTTAGCGTTAGATGTGTATTTAGCGTTAGACGTGTATTTAGTGTTAGATGTGTATTTAGCGTTAGATGTGTATTTAGCGTTAGATGTGTATTTAGCGTTAGATGTGTATTTAGCGTTAGATGTGTATTTAGCGTTAGATGTGTATTTAGCGTTAGACGTGTATTTAGCGTTAGATGTGTATTTAGCGTTAGATGTGTATTTAGCGTTAGATGTGTATTTAGTGTTAGTTTGTGTATTTAGCGTTAGACGTGTATTTAGCGTTAGACGTGTATTTAGCGTTAGACGTGTATTTAGCGTTAGATGTGTATTTAGCGTTAGATGTGTATTTAGCGTTAGACGTGTATTTAGCGTTAGACGTGTATTTAGCGTTAGACGTGTATTTAGCGTTAGACGTGTATTTAGCGTTAGATGTGTATTTAGCGTTAGACGTGTATTTAGTGTTAGTTTGTGTATTTAGTGTTAGATGTGTATTTAGCGTTAGACGTGTATTTAGCGTTAGACGTGTATTTAGCTTTAGACGTGTATTCATTGCTAGATGTGTATTTAGCGTTAGTTTGTGTATTTAGTGTTAGATGTGTATTTAGCGTTAGATGTGTATTTAGCGTTAGATGTGTATTTAGCGTTAGACGTGTATTTAGCGTTAGACGTGTATTTAGCGTTAGACGTGTATTTAGCGTTAGATGTGTATTTAGCGTTAGATGTGTATTTAGCGTTAGATGTGTATTTAGCGTTAGATGTGTATTTAGCGTTAGACGTGTATTTAGCGTTAGACGTGTATTTAGCGTTAGATGTGTATTTAGCGTTAGATGTGTATTTAGCGTTAGATGTGTATTTAGCGTTAGTTTGTGTATTTAGCGTTAGATGTGTATTTAGCGTTAGATGTGTATTTAGCGTTAGACGTGTATTTAGCGTTAGACGTGTATTTAGCGTTAGACGTGTATTTAGCGTTAGACGTGTATTTAGCGTTAGATGTGTATTTAGCGTTAGATGTGTATTTAGCGTTAGATGTGTATTTAGCGTTAGATGTGTATTTAGCGTTAGACGTGTATTTAGCGTTAGACGTGTATTTAGCGTTAGATGTGTATTTAGCGTTAGATGTGTATTTAGCGTTAGATGTGTATTTAGCGTTAGATGTGTATTTAGCGTTAGATGTGTATTTAGCGTTAGATGTGTATTTAGCGTTAGACGTGTATTTAGCGTTAGACGTGTATTTAGCGTTAGACGTGTATTTAGCGTTAGATGTGTATTTAGCGTTAGATGTGTATTTAGCGTTAGATGTGTATTTAGCGTTAGATGTGTATTTAGCGTTAGACGTGTATTTAGCGTTAGACGTGTATTTAGCGTTAGATGTGTATTTAGCGTTAGTTTGTGTATTTAGCGTTAGATGTGTATTTAGCGTTAGACGTGTATTTAGCGTTAGACGTGTATTTAGCGTTAGACGTGTATTTAGCGTTAGATGTGTATTTAGCGTTAGACGTGTATTTAGCGTTAGACGTGTATTTAGCGTTAGACGTGTATTTAGCGTTAGACGTGTATTTAGCGTTAGATGTGTATTTAGCGTTAGATGTGTATTTAGCGTTAGATGTGTATTTAGCGTTAGTTTGTGTATTTAGCGTTAGATGTGTATTTAGCGTTAGACGTGTATTTAGCGTTAGACGTGTATTTAGCGTTAGACGTGTATTTAGCGTTAGACGTGTATTTAGCGTTAGATGTGTATTTAGCGTTAGATGTGTATTTAGCGTTAGATGTGTATTTAGCGTTAGATGTGTATTTAGCGTTAGATGTGTATTTAGCGTTAGATGTGTATTTAGCGTTAGATGTGTATTTAGCGTTAGATGTGTATTTAGCGTTAGACGTGTATTTAGCGTTAGATGTGTATTTAGCGTTAGATGTGTATTTAGCGTTAGATGTGTATTTAGCGTTAGATGTGTATTTAGCGTTAGACGTGTATTTAGCGTTAGATGTGTATTTAGCGTTAGATGTGTATTTAGCGTTAGATGTGTATTTAGCGTTAGATGTGTATTTAGCGTTAGATGTGTATTTAGCGTTAGACGTGTATTTAGCGTTAGACGTGTATTTAGCGTTAGATGTGTATTTAGCGTTAGATGTGTATTTAGCGTTAGACGTGTATTTAGCGTTAGATGTGTATTTAGCGTTAGATGTGTATTTAGCGTTAGATGTGTATTTAGCGTTAGACGTGTATTTAGCGTTAGATGTGTATTTAGCGTTAGATGTGTATTTAGCGTTAGATGTGTATTTAGCGTTAGACGTGTATTTAGCGTTAGACGTGTATTTAGCGTTAGACGTGTATTTAGCGTTAGATGTGTATTTAGCGTTAGATGTGTATTTAGCGTTAGATGTGTATTTAGCGTTAGATGTGTATTTAGCGTTAGACGTGTATTTAGCGTTAGACGTGTATTTAGCGTTAGACGTGTATTTAGCGTTAGACGTGTATTTAGCGTTAGATGTGTATTTAGCGTTAGACGTGTATTTAGCGTTAGACGTGTATTTAGCGTTAGATGTGTATTTAGCGTTAGATGTGTATTTAGCGTTAGATGTGTATTTAGTGTTAGTTTGTGTATTTAGCGTTAGATGTGTATTTAGCGTTAGACGTGTATTTAGCGTTAGACGTGTATTTAGCGTTAGACGTGTATTTAGCGTTAGATGTGTATTTAGCGTTAGACGTGTATTTAGCGTTAGACGTGTATTTAGCGTTAGACGTGTATTTAGCGTTAGACGTGTATTTAGCGTTAGACGTGTATTTAGCGTTAGACGTGTATTTAGCGTTAGACGTGTATTTAGCGTTAGACGTGTATTTAGCGTTAGACGTGTATTTAGCGTTAGACGTGTATTTAGCGTTAGACGTGTATTTAGCGTTAGACGTGTATTTAGCGTTAGATGTGTATTTAGCGTTAGATGTGTATTTAGCGTTAGACGTGTATTTAGCGTTAGACGTGTATTTAGCGTTAGACGTGTATTTAGCGTTAGATGTGTATTTAGCGTTAGACGTGTATTTAGCGTTAGACGTGTATTTAGCGTTAGACGTGTATTTAGCGTTAGATCTGTATTTAGCGTTAGATGTGTATTTAGCGTTAGATGTGTATTTAGCGTTAGTCTGTGTATTTAGCGTTAGTCTGTGTATTTAGCGTTAGATGTGTATTTAGCGTTAGATGTGTATTTAGCGTTAGATGTGTATTTAGCGTTAGACGTGTATTTAGCGTTAGACGTGTATTTAGCGTTAGATGTGTATTTAGCGTTAGATGTGTATTTAGCGTTAGATGTGTATTTAGCGTTAGATGTGTATTTAGCGTTAGATGTGTATTTAGCGTTAGATGTGTATTTAGCGTTAGATGTGTATTTAGCGTTAGACGTGTATTTAGCGTTAGACGTGTATTTAGCGTTAGACGTGTATTTAGCGTTAGACGTGTATTTAGCGTTAGACGTGTATTTAGCGTTAGACGTGTATTTAGCGTTAGACGTGTATTTAGCGTTAGATGTGTATTTAGCGTTAGATGTGTATTTAGCGTTAGATGTGTATTTAGCGTTAGTTGTGTATTTAGCGTTAGATGTGTATTTAGCGTTAGACGTGTATTTAGCGTTAGATGTGTATTTAGCGTTAGATGTGTATTTAGCGTTAGATGTGTATTTAGCGTTAGATGTGTATTTAGCGTTAGATGTGTATTTAGCGTTAGATGTGTATTTAGCGTTAGTTGTGTATTTAGCGTTAGACGTGTATTTAGCGTTAGACGTGTATTTAGCGTTAGATGTGTATTTAGCGTTAGATGTGTATTTAGCGTTAGTTGTGTATTTAGCGTTAGACGTGTATTTAGCGTTAGATGTGTATTTAGCGTTAGATGTGTATTTAGCGTTAGACGTGTATTTAGCGTTAGACGTGTATTTAGCGTTAGACGTGTATTTAGCGTTAGATGTGTATTTAGCGTTAGATGTGTATTTAGCGTTAGATGTGTATTTAGCGTTAGATGTGTATTTAGCGTTAGATGTGTATTTAGCGTTAGATGTGTATTTAGCGTTAGATGTGTATTTAGCGTTAGATGTGTATTTAGCGTTAGATGTGTATTTAGCGTTAGATGTGTATTTAGCGTTAGATGTGTATTTAGCGTTAGACGTGTATTTAGCGTTAGACGTGTATTTAGCGTTAGATGTGTATTTAGCGTTAGATGTGTATTTAGCGTTAGACGTGTATTTAGCGTTAGATCTGTATTTAGCGTTAGACGTGTATTTAGCGTTAGACGTGTATTTAGCGTTAGATGTGTATTTAGCGTTAGATGTGTATTTAGCGTTAGATGTGTATTTAGCGTTAGATGTGTATTTAGCGTTAGATGTGTATTTAGCGTTAGACGTGTATTTAGCGTTAGATGTGTATTTAGTCTTAGATGTGTATTTAGCGTTAGATGTGTATTTGGCGTTAGACGTGTATTTGGCGTTAGACGTGTATTTAGCGTTAGTTGTGTATTTGGCGTTAGATGTGTATTTAGCGTTAGATGTGTATTTAGCGTTAGATGTGTATTTAGCGTTAGACGTGTATTTAGCGTTAGATGTGTATTTAGCGTTAGATGTGTATTTAGCGTTAGATGTGTATTTAGCGTTAGATGTGTATTTAGCGTTAGATGTGTATTTAGCGTTAGATGTGTATTTAGCGTTAGACGTGTATTTAGCGTTAGATGTGTATTTAGCGTTAGATGTGTATTTAGCGTTAGATGTGTATTTAGCGTTAGATGTGTATTTAGCGTTAGATGTGTATTTAGCGTTAGATGTGTATTTAGCGTTAGATGTGTATTTAGCGTTAGATGTGTATTTAGCGTTAGATGTGTATTTAGCGTTAGATGTGTATTTAGCGTTAGACGTGTATTTAGCGTTAGATGTGTATTTAGCGTTAGATGTGTATTTAGCGTTAGACGTGTATTTAGCGTTAGACGTGTATTTAGCGTTAGATGTGTATTTAGCGTTAGACGTGTATTTAGTGTTAGACGTGTATTTAGCGTTAGATGTGTATTTAGCGTTAGATGTGTATTTAGCGTTAGACGTGTATTTAGCGTTAGATGTGTATTTAGCGTTAGACGTGTATTTAGCGTTAGACGTGTATTTAGCGTTAGATGTGTATTTAGCGTTAGATGTGTATTTAGCGTTAGATGTGTATTTAGCGTTAGATGTGTATTTAGCGTTAGATGTGTATTTAGCGTTAGACGTGTATTTAGCGTTAGACGTGTATTTAGCGTTAGATGTGTATTTAGCGTTAGATGTGTATTTAGCGTTAGATGTGTATTTAGCGTTAGACGTGTATTTAGCGTTAGTTTGTGTATTTAGCGTTAGATGTGTATTTAGCGTTAGACGTGTATTTAGCGTTAGACGTGTATTTAGCGTTAGACGTGTATTTAGCGTTAGACGTGTATTTAGCGTTAGACGTGTATTTAGCGTTAGACGTGTATTTAGCGTTAGACGTGTATTTAGCGTTAGATGTGTATTTAGCGTTAGATGTGTATTTAGCGTTAGATGTGTATTTAGCGTTAGATGTGTATTTAGCGTTAGATGTGTATTTAGCGTTAGATGTGTATTTAGCGTTAGACGTGTATTTAGCGTTAGATGTGTATTTAGCGTTAGATGTGTATTTAGCGTTAGATGTGTATTTAGCGTTAGACGTGTATTTAGCGTTAGACGTGTATTTAGCGTTAGACGTGTATTTAGCGTTAGACGTGTATTTAGCGTTAGACGTGTATTTAGCGTTAGATGTGTATTTAGCGTTAGACGTGTATTTAGCGTTAGACGTGTATTTAGCGTTAGACGTGTATTTAGCGTTAGATGTGTATTTAGCGTTAGACGTGTATTTAGCGTTAGACGTGTATTTAGCGTTAGACGTGTATTTAGCGTTAGACGTGTATTTAGCGTTAGACGTGTATTTAGCGTTAGATGTGTATTTAGCGTTAGACGTGTATTTAGCGTTAGACGTGTATTTAGCGTTAGATGTGTATTTAGCGTTAGACGTGTATTTAGCGTTAGATGTGTATTTAGCGTTAGACGTGTATTTAGCGTTAGACGTGTATTTAGCGTTAGACGTGTATTTAGCGTTAGACGTGTATTTAGCGTTAGATGTGTATTTAGCGTTAGACGTGTATTTAGCGTTAGACGTGTATTTAGCGTTAGACGTGTATTTAGCGTTAGATGTGTATTTAGCGTTAGATGTGTATTTAGCGTTAGATGTGTATTTAGCGTTAGACGTGTATTTAGCGTTAGACGTGTATTTAGCGTTAGACGTGTATTTAGCGTTAGACGTGTATTTAGCGTTAGATGTGTATTTAGTGTTAGATCTGTATTTAGCGTTAGATGTTAATTTAGCGTTAGATGTGTATTTAGCGTTAGATGTGTATTTAGTGTTAGTTTGTGTATTTAGCGTTATTCGTGTATTTAGCGTTAGATGTGTATTTAGCGTTAGACGTGTATTTAGTGTTAGACGTGTATTTAGCGTTAGACGTGTATTTAGTGTTAGATCTGTATTTAGCGTTAGACGTGTATTTAGCGTTAGACGTGTATTTAGCGTTAGACGTGTATTTAGCGTTAGATGTGTATTTAGCGTTAGATGTGTATTTAGTGTTAGATGTGTATTTAGTGTTAGACGTGTATTTAGCGTTAGATGTGTATTTAGCGTTAGATGTGTATTTAGCGTTAGTTTGTGTATTTAGTGTTAGATGTGTATTTAGTGTTAGATGTGTATTTAGTGTTAGACGTGTATTTAGCGTTAGACGTGTATTTAGCGTTAGACGTGTATTTAGCGTTAGACGTGTATTTAGCGTTAGACGTGTATTTAGCGTTAGACGTGTATTTAGCGTTAGACGTGTATTTAGCGTTAGACGTGTATTTAGCGTTAGACGTGTATTTAGCGTTAGACGTGTATTTAGTGTTAGACGTGTATTTAGCGTTAGATGTGTATTTAGTGTTAGATGTGTATTTAGCGTTAGACGTGTATTTAGCGTTAGACGTGTATTTAGCGTTAGACGTGTATTTAGCGTTAGACGTGTATTTAGCGTTAGACGTGTATTTAGCGTTAGACGTGTATTTAGCGTTAGACGTGTATTTAGTGTTAGACGTGTATTTAGTGTTAGACGTGTATTTAGCGTTAGACGTGTATTTAGCGTTAGACGTGTATTTAGCGTTAGACGTGTATTTAGCGTTAGACGTGTATTTAGCGTTAGACGTGTATTTAGTGTTAGACGTGTATTTAGTGTTAGACGTGTATTTAGCGTTAGACGTGTATTTAGCGTTAGATGTGTATTTAGCGTTAGACGTGTATTTAGTGTTAGATGTGTATTTAGTGTTAGACGTGTATTTAGCGTTAGACGTGTATTTAGTGTTAGATGTGTATTTAGCGTTAGATGTGTATTTAGCGTTAGATGTGTATTTAGCGTTAGACGTGTATTTAGTGTTAGTTTGTGTATTTAGCGTTAGATGTGTATTTAGCGTTAGATGTGTATTTAGCGTTAGACGTGTATTTAGTGTTAGTTTGTGTATTTAGTGTTAGATGTGTATTTAGCGTTAGATGTGTATTTAGTGTTAGTTTGTGTATTTAGCGTTAGACGTGTATTTAGCGTTAGACGTGTATTTAGCGTTAGTTTGTGTATTTAGCGTTAGACGTGTATTTAGCGTTAGACGTGTATTTAGCGTTGGTTTGTGTATTTAGCGTTAGATGTGTATTTAGCGTTAGACGTGTATTTTGTGTTAGACGTGTATTTAGTGTTAGATGTGTATTTAGCGTTAGTTGTGTATGTAGCGTTAGATGTGTATTGAGTGTTAGTTGTGTATTTAGTGTTAGACGTGTATTTAGCGTTAGACGTGTATTTAGCTTTAGATGTGTATTTAGCGTTAGTTGTGTATTTAGTGTTAGACGTGTATTTAGCGTTAGATTTGTATTTAGCGTTAGATGTGTATTTAGCGTTAGACGTGTATTTAGTGTTAGACGTGTATTTAGCGTTAGACGTGTATTTAGCGTTAGACGTGTATTTAGCGTTAGACGTGTATTTAGCGTTAGACGTGTATTTAGTGTTAGACGTGTATTTAGTGTTAGACGTGTATTTAGTGTTAGACGTGTATTTAGCGTTAGACGTGTATTTAGCGTTAGACGTGTATTTAGCGTTAGACGTGTATTTAGTGTTAGACGTGTATTTAGCGTTAGACGTGTATTTAGCGTTAGACGTGTATTTAGCGTTAGACGTGTATTTAGCGTTAGATGTGTATTTAGCGTTAGACGTGTATTTAGCGTTAGACGTGTATTTAGCGTTAGACGTGTATTTAGCGTTAGACGTGTATTTAGCGTTAGACGTGTATTTAGTGTTAGACGTGTATTTAGTGTTAGACGTGTATTTAGTGTTAGACGTGTATTTAGCGTTAGATGTGTATTTAGCGTTAGACGTGTATTTAGCGTTAGACGTGTATTTAGCGTTAGACGTGTATTTAGCGTTAGACGTGTATTTAGCGTTAGACGTGTATTTAGCGTTAGACGTGTATTTAGCGTTAGACGTGTATTTAGCGTTAGATCTGTATTTAGCGTTAGATGTGAATTTAGTGTTAGATGTGTATTTAGTGTTAGACGTGTATTTAGCGTTAGTTTGTGTATTTAGCGTTAGACGTGTATTTAGCGTTAGACGTGTATTTAGCGTTAGACGTGTATTTAGCGTTAGACGTGTATTGAGCTTTAGATGTGTATTTAGCGTTAGATGTGTATTTAGCGTTATATTTGTATTTAGCGTTAGTTGTGTATTTAGCGTTAGATGTGTATTTAGTGTTAGATGTGTATTTAGGATTAGACGTGTATTTAGCGTTAGTTTTGTATTTAGCGTTAGACGTGTATTTAGCATTAGACGTGTATTTAGCGTTAGATGTGTATTTAGCGTTAGATGTGTATTTAGCGTTAGACGTGTATTTAGCGTTAGACGTGTATTTAGCGTTAGACGTGTATTTAGCGTTAGTTTGTGTATTTAGCGTTAGACGTGTATTTAGCGTTAGACGTGTATTTAGCGTTAGACGTGTATTTAGCGTTAGACGTGTATTTAGCGTTAGATGTGTATTTAGCGTTAGATTTGTATTAAGTGTTAGATGTGTATTTAGGGTTAGACGTGTATTTAGGGTTAGTCGTGTATTTAGGGTTAGACGTGTATTGAGGGTTAGACGTGTATTTAGTGTTAGATGTGTATTTAGCGTTAGACGTGTATTTAGCGTTAGATGTGTATTTAGCGTTAGTTTGTGTATTTAGCGTTAGATGTGTATTTAGCGTTAGACGTGTATTTAGCGTTAGTTTGTGTATTTAGCGTTAGACGTGTATTTAGCGTTAGACGTGTATTTAGCGTTAGACGTGTATTTAGCGTTAGACGTGTATTTAGCGTTAGACGTGTATTTAGCGTTAGACGTGTATTTAGCGTTAGACGTGTATTTAGCGTTAGACGTGTATTTAGCGTTAGAAGTGTATTTAGCGTTAGATGTGTATTTAGCGTTAGATGTGTATTTAGCGTTAGATGTGTATTTAGCGTTAGATGTGTATTTAGCGTTAGACGTGTATTTAGCGTTAGACGTGTATTTAGCGTTAGACGTGTATTTAGCGTTAGATGTGTATTTAGCGTTAGATGTGTATTTAGCGTTAGATGTGTATTTAGCGTTAGATGTGTATTTAGCGTTAGATGTTTATTTAGCGTTAGATGTGTATTTAGCGTTAGATGTGTATTTAGCGTTAGATGTGTATTTAGTGTTAGACGTGTATTTAGCGTTAGATGTGTATTTAGCGTTAGATGTGTATTTAGCGTTAGACGTGTATTTAGCGTTAGATGTGTATTTAGCGTTAGACGTGTATTTAGCGTTAGATGTGTATTTAGCGTTAGACGTGTATTTAGCGTTAGATGTGTATTTAGCGTTAGATGTGTATTTAGTGTTAGATGTGTATTTAGTGTTAGACGTGTATTTAGCGTTAGATGTGTATTTAGCGTTAGATGTGTATTTAGCGTTAGACGTGTATTTAGCGTTAGTTTGTGTATTTAGCGTTAGATGTGTATTTAGTGTTAGATGTGTATTTAGTGTTAGACGTGTATTTAGCGTTAGTTGTGTATTTAGCGTTAGACGTGTATTTAGCGTTAGACGTGTATTTAGTGTTAGTTTGTGTATTTAGTGTTAGTTTGTGTATTTAGTGTTAGACGTGTATTTAGCGTTAGACGTGTATTTAGCGTTAGACGTGTATTTAGCGTTAGACGTGTATTTAGCGTTAGACGTGTATTTAGCGTTAGATGTGTATTTAGTGTTAGATGTGTATATAGTGTTAGTTTGTGTATTTAGCGTTAGACGTGTATTTAGCGTTAGACGTGTATTTAGCGTTAGACGTGTATTTAGCGTTAGACGTGTATTTAGCGTTAGACGTGTATTTAGCGTTAGATATGTATTTAGCGTTAGACGTGTAATTAGTGTTAGTGGTGTACTTAGTGTTAGACGTGTATTTAGTGTTAGACGTGTATTTAGCGTTAGATGTGTATTTAGCGTTAGATTTGTATTTAGTGTTAGTTGTGTATTTAGTGTTAGACGTGTATTTAGTGTTAGACGTGTATTTAGTGTTAGACGTGTATTGAGCGTTAGACGTGTATTTAGCGTTAGACGTGTATTTAATGTTAGATGTGTATTTAGCGTAAGACGTGTATTTAGTGTTAGATGTGTATTTAGTGATAGACTGTATTTAGTGTTAGACGTGTATTTAGCGTTAGATGTGTATTTAGCGCTAGATGTGTATTAAGTGTTAGACGTGTATTTAGGGTTAGATGTGTATTTAGGGTTAGTTGTGTATTTAGTGTTAGACGTGTATTTAGTGTTAGACGTGTATTTAGTGTTAGACGTGTATTTAGTGTTAGATGTGTATATAGTGTTAGTTTGTGTATTTAGCGTGAGATGTTTATTTAGTGTTAGTTTGTGTATTTAGCGTTAGATGTATATTTAGCGTTAGACGTGTATTTAGCGTTAGTTTGTGTATTTAGCGTTAGACGTGTATTTAGCGTTACACGTGTATTTAGCGTTAGATGTGTATTTAGCGTTAGATGTGTATTTAGCGTTACATGTGTATTTAGTGTTAGTTTGTGTATTTGTTGTTAGATGTGTATTTAGCGTTAGATGTGTATTTAGCGTTTGATGTGTATTTAGCGTTAGATGTGTATTTAGCGTTAGACGTGTATTTAGCGTTAGACGTGTATTTAGCGTTAGACGTGTATTTAGCGTTAGATGTGTATTTAGCGTTAGTTTGTGTATTTAGCGTTAGACGTGTATTTAGTGTTAGTCGTGTATTTAGTGTTAGATGTCTATTTAGTGTTAGACGTGTATTTAGTGTTAGATGTGTATTTAGTGTTAGACGTGTAATTAGTGTTAGACGTGTATTTAGTGTTAGACGTGTATTTAGTGTTAGACGTGTATTTACCGTTAGTTTGTGTATTTAGCGTTAGACGTGTATTTAGCGTTAGACGTGTATTTAGCGTTAGATGTGTATTTAGCGTTAGACGTGTATTTAGCGTTAGACGTGTATTTAGCGTTAGACGTGTATTTAGCGTTAGACGTGTATTTAGTGTTAGACGTGTATTTAGTGTTAGATGTGTATTTAGTGTTAGACGTGTATTTACCGTTAGTTTGTGTATTTAGCGTTAGACGTGTATTTAGCGTTAGACGTGTATTTAGCGTTAGACGTGTATTTAGTGTTAGACGTGTATTTAGCGTTAGACGTGTATTTAGCGTTAGATGTGTATTTAGCGTAAGACGTGTATTTAGTGTTAGATGTGTATTTAGTGTTAGACGTGTATTTAGTGTTAGTTTGTGTATTTAGCGTTAGATGTGTATTTAGCGTTACATGTGTATTTAGTGTTAGTTTGTGTATTTAGTGTTAGATGTGTATTTAGTGTTAGTTTGTGTATTTAGTGTTAGATGTGTATTCAGTGTTAGACGTGTATTTAGCGTTACATGTGTATTTAGTGTTAGATGTGTATATAGTGTTAGTTTGTGTATTTAGCGTGAGATGTTTATTTAGTGTTAGTTTGTGTATTTAGCGTTAGATGTATATTTAGCGTTAGACGTGTATTTAGTGTTAGTTTGTGTATTTAGCGTTAGACGTGTATTTAGCGTTACACGTGTATTTAGCGTTAGATGTGTATTTAGCGTTAGATGTGTATTTAGCGTTACACGTGTATATAGTGTTAGTTTGTGTATTTAGCGTGAGATGTGTATTTAGCGTTAGTTTGTGTATTTAGCGTTAGACGTGTACTTGGCGTTAGACGTGTATTTGGCGTTAGACGTGTATTTATTGTTAGACGTGTATTTAGCGTTAGACGTGTATTTAGCGTTAGACGTGTATTTAGCGTTGGTTTGTGTATTTAGCGTTAGATGTGTATTTAGCGTTAGACGTGTATTTAGTGTTAGTTTGAGTATTTAGTGTTAGATGTGTTTATACCGTTAGACGTGTATTTAGCGTTAGACGTGTAAATAGCGTTGGACGTGTATTTAGCGTTAGACGTGTATTTAGCGTTAGACGTGTATTTAGAGTTAGACGTGTATTTAGCGTTAGTTTGTGTATTTAGCGTTAGACGTGTATTTAGCGTTAGACGTGTATTTAGCGTTAGTTTGTGTATTTAGCGTTAGACGTGTATTTAGCGTTAGACGTGTATTTAGCGTTAGACGTGTATTTAGCGTTAGACGTGTATTTAGCGTTAGACGTGTATTTAGCGTTAGACGTGTATTTAGCGTTAGATGTGTATTTAGCGTTAGACGTGTATTTAGCGTTAGACGTGTATTTAGCGTTAGACGTGTATTTAGCGTTAGACGTGTATTTAGCGTTAGACGTGTATTTAGCGTTAGATGTGGATTTAGCGTTAGATGTGGATTTAGCGTTAGACGTGTATTTAGCGTTAGACGTGTATTTAGCGTTAGACGTGTGTTTAGCGTTAGACGTGTGTTTAGCGTTAGATGTGTATTTAGCGTTAGACGTGTATTTAGCGTTAGACGTGTATTTAGCGTTAGACGTGTATTTAGCGTTAGATGTGTATTTAGCGTTAGATGTGTATTTAGCGTTAGATGTGTATTTAGCGTTAGATGTGTATTTAGCGTTAGATGTGTATTTAGCGTTAGACGTGTATTTAGCGTTAGATGTGTATTTAGTGTTAGACGTGTATTTAGCGTTAGATGTGTATTTAGCGTTAGACGTGTATTTAGCGTTAGACGTGTATTTAGCGTTAGACGTGTATTTAGCGTTAGACGTGTATTTAGCGTTAGACGTGTATTTAGCGTTAGATGTGTATTTAGTGTTAGATGTGTATTTAGTGTTAGACGTGTATTTAGCGTTAGACGTGTATTTAGCGTTAGATGTGTATTTAGCGTTAGACGTGTATTTAGCGTTAGACGTGTATTTAGCGTTAGACGTGTATTTAGCGTTAGATGTGTATTTAGCGTTAGACGTGTA
Organism: Cranoglanis bouderius; assembly: GCA_023630585.1. Taxonomy (NCBI): domain Eukaryota; kingdom Metazoa; phylum Chordata; class Actinopteri; order Siluriformes; family Cranoglanididae; genus Cranoglanis; species Cranoglanis bouderius. The sequence goes on from JAMFTF010000054.1 coordinate 36,298, forward strand.
TTTAGCGTTAGATGTGTATTTAGCGTTAGACGTGTATTTAGCGTTAGACGTGTATTTAGCGTTAGACGTGTATTTAGCGTTAGACGTGTATTTAGCGTTAGACGTGTATTTAGCGTTAGACGTGTATTTAGCGTTAGACGTGTATTTATTGTTAGACGTGTATTTAGCGTTAGACGTGTATTTAGCGTTAGACGTGTATTTAGTGTTAGACGTGTATTTACCGTTAGATGTGAATTTAGCGTTAGATGTGTATTTAGCGTTATATGTGTATTTAGCGTCAGACGTGTATTTATTGTTAGACGTGTATTTAGCGTTAGACGTGTATTTAGCGTTAGACGTGTATTTAGCGTTAGATGTGAATTTAGCGTTAGATGTGTATTTAGTGTTAGACGTGTATTTAGCGTTAGTTGTGTATTTAGCGTTAGACGTGTATTTAGCGTTAGATGTTTATTTATCGTTAGATGTGTATTTAGCGTTAGATGTGTATTTAGCGTTAGACGTGTATTTAGCGTTAGACGTGTATTTAGCGTTAGACGTGTATTTAGCGTTAGACGTGTATTTAGCGTTTGACGTGTATTTAGCGTTAGACGTGTATTTAGCGTTGGTTTGTGTATTTAGCGTTAGACGTGTATTTAGTGTTATTTTGAGTATGTAGTGTTAGATGTGTATTTAGCGTTAGACGTGTATTTAGCGTTAGACGTGTATTTATTGTTAGACGTGTATTTAGCGTTAGACGTGTATTTAGCGTTAGACGTGTATTTAGCGTTAGATGTGTATTTAGCGTTAGACGTGTATTTAGCGTTAGACGTGTATTTAGCGTTAGACGTGTATTTAGCGTTAGACGTGTATTTAGCGTTAGACGTGTATTTAGCGTTAGATGTGTATTTAGCGTTAGACGTGTATTTAGCGTTAGACGTGTATTTAGCGTTAGATGTGTATTTAGCGTTAGATGTGTATTTAGCGTTAGATGTGTATTTAGCGTTAGACGTGTATTTAGCGTTAGACGTGTATTTAGCGTTAGACGTGTATTTAGCGTTAGACGTGTATTTAGCGTTAGACGTGTATTTAGCGTTAGATTTGTGTTGAGCGTTAGATGTGTATTTAGTGTGAGATGTGTATTTAGCGTTAGACGTGTATTCAGCGTTAGACGTGTATTTAGCGTTAGACGTGCATTTAGCGTTAGATGTGTATTTAGCGTTAGATGTGTATTTAGTGTTAGATGTGTATTTAGCGTTAGACGTGTATTCAGCGTTAGACGTGTATTTAGCGTTAGACGTGCATTTAGCGTTAGATGTGTATTTAGCGTTAGACGTGTATTTAGCGTTAGTTCTGTATTTAGCGTTAGTTCTGTATTTACCGTTAGACGTGTATTTAGCGTTAGACGTGTATTTAGCGTTAGATGTGTATTTAGTGTTAGATGTGTATTTAGTGTTAGATGTGTATTTAGTGTTAGATGTGTATTTAGCGTTAGTTTGTGTATTTAGCGTTAGATGTGTATTTAGCGTTAGATGTGTATTTAGCGTTAGACGTGTATTTAGCGTTAGATGTGTATTTAGCGTTAGATGTGTATTTAGCGTTAGATGTGTATTTAGCATTAGTTTGTGTATTTAGCGTTAGATGTGTATTTAGCGTTAGATGTGAATTTAGCGTTAGACGTGTATTTAGCGTTAGACGTGTATTTAGCGTTAGACGTGTATTTAGCGTTAGATGTGTATTTAGCGTTAGATGTGTATTTAGCGTTAGACGTGTATTTAGTGTTAGTTTGTGTATTTAGTGTTAGATGTGTTTTTAGCGTTAGATGTGAATTTAGCGTTAGACGTGTATTTAGCGTTAGACGTGTATTTAGCGTTAGTTGTGTATTTAGCGTTAGACGTGTATTTAGTGTTAGACGTGTATTTAGCGTTAGACGTGTATTTAGCGTTAGACGTGTATTTAGCGTTAGACGTGTATTTAGCGTTAGACGTGTATTTAGCGTTAGATGTGTATTTAGCGTTAGACGTGTATTTAGCGTTAGACGTGTATTTAGCGTTAGACGTGTATTTAGCGTTAGATGTGTATTTAGCGTTAGATGTGTATTTAGCGTTAGATGTGTATTTAGCGTTAGATGTGTATTTAGCGTTAGATGTGTATTTAGCGTTAGATGTGTATTTAGCGTTAGATGTGTATTTAGCGTTAGATGTGAATTTAGCGTTAGACGTGTATTTAGCGTTAGACGTGTATTTAGCGTTAGACGTGTATTTAGCGTTAGACGTGTATTTAGCGTTAGACGTGAATTTAGCGTTCGACGTGTATTTAGCGTTCGACGTGTATTTAGCGTTAGATGTGTATTTAGCGTTAGACGTGTATTTGTTGTTAGACGTGTATTTAGCGTTAGACGTGTATTTAGCGTTAGACGTGTATTTAGCGTTAGATGTGTATTTAGCGTTAGATGTGTATTTAGCGTTAGACGTGTATTTAGCGTTAGATGTGGATTTAGTGTTAGATGTGGATTTAGTGTTAGATGTGAATTTAGTGTTAGATCTGGATGTAGCGTTAGACGTGTGTTTAGCGTTAGACGTGTATTTAGCGTTAGACGTGTATATAGCGTTAGAAGTGTATTTAGTGTTAGATGTCTATTTAGTGTTAGACGTCTATTTAGCTTTAGACGTCTATTTAGCGTTAGACGTGTATTTAGCGTTTGACGTGTATTTAGCGTTAGACGTGTATTTAGCGTTAGACGTGTAAATAGCGTTAGACGTGTATTTAGCGTTAGACGTGTATTTAGCGTTAGACGTGTATTTAGCGTTAGACGTGTATTTAGCGTTAGGCGTGTATTTAGCGTTAGTGTGTATTTATGTTTGGACGTGTATTTAGCGTTAGACGTGTATTTAGCGTTAGACGTGTAAATAGCGTTAGACGTGTATTTATCGTTAGACGTGTATTTAGCGTTAGACGTGTATTTATCGTTAGACGTGTATTTAGCGTTAGTGTGTATTTATTTTTAGATGTGTATTTAGCGTTAGACGTGTATTTGGCGTTAGATGTGTATTTGGCGTTAGACGTGTATTTATTGTTAGACGTGTATTTAGCGTTAGACGTGTATTTAGCGTTAGACGTGTATTTAGCGTTAGATCTGTATTTAGCGTTAGATGTGTATTTAACGTTAGATGTGAATTTAGCGTTAGATGTGTATTTAGTGTTAGACGTGTATTTAGTGTTAGACGTGTATTTAGCGTTATATGTGTATTTAGCGTTATATGTGTATTTAGCGTTAGATGTGTATTTAGCGTTATATGTGTATTTAGTGTTAGATGTGTATATAGTGTTAGTTTGTGTATTTAGCGTTAGATGTGTATTTAGCGTTAGATGTGAATTTAGCGTTAGACGTGTATTTAGCGTTAGACGTGTATTTAGCGTTAGATGTGTATTTAGTGTTAGATCTGTATTTAGCGTTAGATGTTAATTTAGCGTTAGATGTGTATTTAGCGTTAGATGTGTACATAGTGTTAGATGTGTATATAGTGTTAGTTTGTGTATTTAGCGTTAGATGTGTATTTAGCGTTAGACGTGTATTTAGCGTTAGACGTGTATTTAGCGTTAGACGTGTATTTAGCGTTAGACGTGTATTTAGCGTTAGATCTGTATTTAGCGTTAGACGTGTATTCAGCGTTAGACGTGTATTTAGCGTTAGACGTGTATTTAGCGTTAAACGTGTATTTAGCGCTAGTTGTGTATTTAGTGTTAGACGTGTATTTAGCGTTAGACGTCTATTTAGCGTTAGACGTGTATTTAGCGTTAGATGTGTATTTAGTGTTAGACGTGTATTTAGCGTTACATGTGTATTTAGCGTTAGACGTGTATTTAGCGTTAGACGTGTATTTAGCGTTAGACGTGTATTTAGCGTTAGACGTGTATTTAGCGTTAGACGTGTATTTAGCGTTAGATGTGTATTTAGTGTTAGTTTGTGTATTTAGTGTTAGACGTGTATTTAGTGTTAGATGTCTATTTAGTGTTAGATGTGTATTTAGTGTTAGATGTGTATTTAGCGTTAGACGTGTATTCAGCGTTAGACATGTATTTAGCGTTAGACGTGTATTTAGCGTTAGACGTGTATTTAGCGTTAGACGTGTATTTAGCGTTAGACGTGTATTTAGTGTTCGATGTGTATTTAGCGTTCGATGTGTATTTAGCGTTCGATGTGTATGTAGCGTTAGACGTGTATTTACCGTTAGACGTGTATTTAGTGTCAGACGTGTATTTAGTGTTAGATGTCTATTTAGTGTTAGACGTGTATTTAGTGTTAGACGTGTATTTAGCGTTAGACGTGTAATCAGCGTTAGACGTGTATTTAGCGTTAGACGTGTATTTAGTGTTAGACGTGTATTTACTGTTAGATGTGTATTTAGCGTTAGATTTGTATTTAGCGTTAGATGTGTATTTAGCGTTAGTTGTGTATTTAGCGTTAGACGTGTATTCAGCGTTAGACGTGTATTTAGCGTTAGACGTGTATTTAGCGTTAGACGTGTATTTAGCGTTAGACGTGTATTTAGCGTTAGACGTGTATTTAGCGTTAGACGTGTATTTAGCGTTAGACGTGTATTTAGCGTTAGATGTGTATTTAGTGTTAGATGTGTATTTAGCGTTAGACGTGTATTTAGCGTTAGATGTGTATTTAGTGTTAGACGTGTATTTAGTGTTAGACGTGTATTTAGTGTTAGACGTGTATTTAGCGTTAGACGTGTATTTAGCGTTAGACGTGTATTTAGCGTTAGACGTGTATTTAGCGTTAGACGTGTATTTAGTGTTAGACGTGTATTTAGCGTTAGACGTGTATTTAGCGTTAGACGTGTATTTAGCGTTAGACGTGTATTTAGCGTTAGACGTGTATTTAGCGTTAGACGTGTATTTAGCGTTAGACGTGTATTTAGTGTTAGACGTGTATTTAGTGTTAGATGTGTATTTAGCGTTAGATTTGTATTTAGTGTTAGACGTGTATTTAGCGTTAGACGTGTGTTTAGCGTTAGACGTGTATTTAGCGTTAGAAGTGTATTTAGTGTTAGACGTGTATTTAGTGTTAGACGTCTATTTAGCATTAGACGTGTATTTAGTGTTAGACGTGTATTTAGCGTTAGATGTGTATTTAGTGTTAGACGTGTAAATAGCGTTAGACGTGTATTTAGCGTTAGACGTGTAAATAGCGTTAGACGTGTATTTATCGTTAGACGTGTATTTATCGTTAGACGTGTATTTAGCGTTAGTGTGTATTTTTAGACGTGTATTTAGCGTTAGACGTGTATTTGGCGTTAGACGTGTATTTAGCGTTAGACGTGTATTTAGCGTTAGACGTGTATTTAGCGTTAGACGTGTATTTAGCGTTAGACGTGTATTTAGAGTTAGACGTGTATTCAGCGTTAGACGTGTATTTAGCGTTAGACGTGTATTTAGCGTTAGACGTGTATTTAGTGTTAGATGTGTATTTAGTGTTAGACGTGTATTTAGTGTTAGATGTGTATTTAGCGTTAGATGTGTATTTAGCGTTAGACGTGTATTTAGCGTTAGACGTGTATTTAGCGTTAGACGTGTATTTAGCGTTAGACGTGTATTTAGCGTTAGACGTGTATTTAGCGTTAGACGTGTATTTAGCGTTAGATGTGTATTTAGTGTTAGACGTGTATTTAGCGTTAGACGTGTATTTAGCGTTAGACGTGTATTTAGCGTTAGACGTGTATTTCGTGTTAGACGTGTATTTAGCGTTAGACGTGTATTTAGCGTTAGACGTGTATTTAGCGTTAGACGTGTATTTAGCGTTAGACGTGTATTTAGCGTTAGACGTGTATTTAGCGTTAGACGTGTATTTAGCGTTAGACGTGTATTTAGCGTTAGACGTGTATTTAGCGTTAGATGTGTATTTAGTGTTAGATGTGTATTTAGTGTTAGACGTGTATTTAGCGTTAGACGTGTATTTAGCGTTAGATGTGTATTTAGCGTTAGACGTGTATTTAGCGTTAGACGTGTATTTAGCGTTAGACGTGTATTTAGCGTTAGACGTGTATTTAGTGTTAGATGTGTATTTAGCGTTAGACGTGTATTTAGCGTTAGACGTGTATTTAGCGTTAGACGTGTATTTAGCGTTAGACGTGTATTTAGCGTTAGATGTGTATTTAGCGTTAGACGTGTATTTAGCGTTAGACGTGTATTTAGCGTTAGACGTGTATTTAGCGTTAGACGTGTATTTAGCGTTAGACGTGTATTCAGCGTTAGACGTGTATTTAGTGTTAGACGTGTATTTAGTGTTAGACGTGTATTTAGTGTTAGACGTGTATTTAGCGTTCGATGTGTATTTAGCGTTCGATGTGTATTTAGCGTTAGATGTGTATTTAGCGTTAGACGTGTATGTAGCGTTAGACGTGTATTTACCGTTACACGTGTATTTAGTGTTAGACGTGTATTTAGTGTTAGACGTCTATTTAGTGTTAGACGTGTATTTAGTGTTAGACGTGTATTTAGTGTTAGACGTGTAATCAGCGTTAGACGTGTATTTAGCGTTAGACGTGTATTTAGCGTTAGACGTGTATTTAGTGTTAGATGTGTATTTAGCGTTAGATTTGTATTTAGTGTTAGATGTGTATTTAGCGTTAGTTGTGTATGTAGCGTTAGACGTGTATTTAGCGTTAGATGTGTATTTAGTGTTAGATGTGTATTTAGTGTTAGACGTGTATTTAGTGTTAGACGTGTATTTAGTGTTAGACGTGTATTTAGTGTTAGACGTGTATTTAGCGTTAGACGTGTATTTAGCGTTAGACGTGTATTTAGCGTTAGACGTGTATTTAGTGTTAGACGTGTATTTAGCGTTAGACGTGTATTTAGCGTTAGACGTGTATTTAGCGTTAGACGTGTATTTAGCGTTAGACGTGTATTTAGCGTTAGACGTGTATTTAGCGTTAGACGTGTATTTAGCGTTAGACGTGTATTTAGCGTTAGACGTGTATTTAGCGTTAGACGTGTATTTAGCGTTAGACGTGTATTTAGCGTTAGATGTGTATTTAGTGTTAGACGTGTATTTAGCGTTAGACGTGTATTTAGCGTTAGACGTGTATTTAGCGTTAGACGTGTATTTAGCGTTAGACGTGTATTTAGCGTTAGACGTGTATTTAGCGTTAGACGTGTATTTAGTGTTAGACGTGTATTTAGCGTTAGACGTGTATTTAGCGTTAGACGTGTATTTAGCGTTAGACGTGTATTTAGCGTTAGACGTGTATTTAGCGTTAGATGTGTATTTAGCGTTAGACGTGTATTTAGCGTTAGACGTGTATTTAGCGTTAGACGTGTATTTAGCGTTAGACGTGTATTTAGTGTTAGACGTGTATTTAGTGTTAGACGTGTATTTAGCGTTAGACGTGTATTTAGCGTTAGACGTGTATTTAGCGTTAGACGTGTATTTAGCGTTAGACGTGTATTTAGCGTTAGACGTGTATTTAGCGTTAGACGTGTATTTAGCGTTAGATGTGTATTTAGTGTTAGATGTGTATTTAGCGTTAGACGTGTATTTAGCGTTAGACGTGTATTTAGCGTTAGATGTGTATTTAGCGTTAGTTGTGTATTTAGCGTTAGACGTGTATGTAGCGTTAGACGTGTATTTACCGTTAGACGTGTATTTAGTGTTAGATGTGTATTTAGCGTTAGACGTGTATTTAGCGTTAGACGTGTATTTAGCGTTAGACGTGTATTTAGCGTTAGACGTGTATTTACCGTTAGACGTGTATTTAGCGTTAGACGTGTATTTAGCGTTAGACGTGTATTAAGCGTTAGACGTGTATTCAGCGTTAGACGTGTATTCAGCGTTAGACGTGTATTTAGCGTTAGACGTGTATTTAGCGTTAGATGTGTATTTAGCGTTAGACGTGTATTTAGCGTTAGACGTGTATTTAGCGTTAGACGTGTATTTAGTGTTAGACGTGTATTTAGCGTTAGACGTGTATTTAGCGTTAGACGTGTATTTAGTGTTAGACGTGTATTTAGCGTTAGACGTGTATTTAGTGTTAGACGTGTATTTAGCGTTAGACGTGTATTTAGCGTTAGACGTGTATTTAGCGTTAGACGTGTATTTAGCGTTAGACGTGTATTTAGCGTTAGACGTGTATTTATTGTTAGACGTGTATTTAGCGTTAGACGTGTATTTAGCGTTAGATGTGTATTTAGTGTTAGACGTGTATTTAGTGTTAGACGTGTATTTAGCGTTAGACGTGTATTTAGCGTTAGACGTGTATTTAGCGTTAGACGTGTATTTAGTGTTAGATGTGTATTTAGTGTTAGATGTGTATTTAGCGTTAGACGTGTATTTAGACGTGTATTTAGCGTTAGACGTGTATTTAGCGTTAGACGTGTATTTAGCGTTAGACGTGTATTTAGCGTTAGACGTGTATTTAGCGTTAGACGTGTATTTAGCGTTAGACGTGTATTTAGCGTTAGACGTGTATTTAGCGTTAGACGTGTATTTAGCGTTAGACGTGTATTTAGTGTTAGACGTGTATTTAGTGTTAGACGTGTATTTAGTGTTAGACGTGTATTTAGCGTTAGACGTGTATTTAGTGTTAGACGTGTATTTAGTGTTAGACGTGTATTTAGCGTTAGACGTGTATTTAGCGTTAGACGTGTATTTAGCGTTAGACGTGTATTTAGCGTTAGACGTGTATTTAGCGTTAGACGTGTATTTAGCGTTAGACGTGTATTTAGCGTTAGACGTGTATTTAGCGTTAGACGTGTATTTAGCGTTAGATGTGTATTTAGTGTTAGACGTGTATTTAGCGTTAGATGTGTATTTAGCGTTAGACGTGTATTTAGTGTTAGACGTGTATTTAGTGTTAGACGTGTATTTAGTGTTAGACGTGTATTTAGCGTTAGACGTGTATTTAGCGTTAGATGTGTATTTAGCGTTAGACGTGTATTTAGCGTTAGACGTGTATTTAGTGTTAGACGTGTATTTAGCGTTAGACGTGTATTTAGCGTTAGATGTGTATTTAGCGTTAGACGTGTATTTAGCGTTAGACGTGTATTTCGTGTTAGACGTGTATTTAGTGTTAGACGTGTATTTAGTGTTAGACGTGTATTTAGCGTTAGACGTGTATTTAGCGTTAGACGTGTATTTAGCGTTAGACGTGTATTTAGCGTTAGACGTGTATTTCGTTTTAGATGTGTATTTTGTGTTAGACGTGTATTTCGTGTTAGACGTTTATTTAGCGTTAGACGTGTATTTAGCGTTAGACGTGTATTTAGCGTTAGACGTGTATTTAGCGTTAGACGTGTATTTAGTGTTAGACGTGTATTTAGTGTTAGATGTGTATTTAGTGTTAGACGTGTATTTAGTGTTAGACGTGTATTTAGTGTTAGACGTGTATTTAGCGTTAGTTGTGTATTTAGTGTTAGATGTGTATTTAGCGTTAGACGTGTATTTAGCGTTAGACGTGTATTTCGTTTTAGATGTGTATTTTGTGTTAGACGTGTATTTCGTGTTAGACGTTTATTTAGCGTTAGACGTGTATTTAGCGTAAGACGTGTATTTAGCGTTAGACGTGTATTTAGCGTTAGACGTGAATTTAGTGTTAGACGTGTATTGAGCGTTAGACGTGTATTGAGCGTTAGACGTGTATTTAGCGTCAGACGTGTATTTAGTGTTAGACGTGTATTTAGTGTTAGACGTGTATTCAGTGTTAGATGTGTATTTAGTGTTAGATGTGTATTTAGTGTTAGACTGTATTTAGTGTTAGACTGTATTTAGCGTTAGACGTGTATTTAGCGTTAGACGTGTATTTCGCGTTAGATGTATAATTACTATTGGACTGTATTTATTGTTTGGACTGTATTTAGTGTTAGACGTGTATTTAGCGTTAGACGTGTATTTAGCGTTAGACGTGTATTTCGTGTTAGACGTGTATTTCGTGTTAGACGTGTATTAAGCTTTAGACGTGTATTTAGCGTTAGACGTGTATTTAGCGTTAGACGTGTATTCAGCGTTAGACGTGTATTTAGGGTTAGACGTGTATTTAGCGTTAGACGTGTATTTAGCGTTAGACGTGTATTTAGCGTTTGACGTGTATTTAGCGTTAGATGTGTATTTAGTGTTAGATGTGTATTTAGCATTCGGTGTGTATTTAGCGTTAGATTTGTATTTAGCGTTAGATGTGTATTTAGCGTTAGTTGTGTATTTAGCGTTAGACGTGTATGTAGCGTTAGACGTGTATTTACCGTTAGACGTGTATTTAGTGTTAGATGTGTATTTAGCGTTAGACGTGTATTTAGCGTTAGACGTGTATTTAGCGTTAGACGTGTATTTAGCGTTAGACGTGTATTTAGCGTTAGACGTGTATTTAGCGTTAGACGTGTATTTAGCGTTAGACGTGTATTCAGCGTTAGACGTGTATTTAGCGTTAGACGTGTATTTAGTGTTAGACGTGTATTTAGTGTTAGACGTGTATTTAGCGTTCGATGTGTATTTAGCGTTCGATGTGTATTTAGCGTTCGATGTGTATTTAGCGTTAGATGTGTATTTAGCGTTAGACGTGTATGTAGCGTTAGACGTGTATTTACCGTTACACGTGTATTTAGTGTTAGACGTGTATTTAGCGTTAGACGTGTATTTAGCGTTAGACGTGTATTCAGGGTTAGACGTGTATTTAGCGTTAGACGCGTATTTAGCGTTAGACGTGTAATCAGCGTTAGACGTGTATTTAGCGTTAGACGTGTATGTAGCGTTAGACGTGTATTTACCGTTACACGTGTATTTAGTGTTAGACGTGTATTTAGTGTTAGATGTCTATTTAGTGTTAGACGTGTATTTAGTGTTAGACGTGTATTTAGTGTTAGACGTGTAATCAGCGTTAGACGTGTATTTAGCGTTAGACGTGTATTTAGCGTTAGACGTGTATTTAGCGTTAGATGTGTATTTAGTGTTAGATGTGTATTTAGCGTTAGACGTGTATTTAGCGTTAGATGTGTATTTAGCGTTAGACGTGTATTTAGCGTTAGACGTGTATTTAGCGTTAGACGTGTATTTAGCGTTAGACGTGTATTTAGCGTTAGACGTGTATTTAGCGTTAGACGTGTATTTAGCGTTAGACGTGTATTTAGCGTTAGACGTGTATTTAGCGTTAGACGTGTATTTAGCGTTAGACGTGTATTTAGTGTTAGACGTGTATTTAGCGTTAGACGTGTATTTAGTGTTAGACGTGTATTTAGCGTTAGACGTGTATTTAGCGTTAGACGTGTATTTAGCGTTAGACGTGTATTTAGTGTTAGACGTGTATTTAGCGTTAGACGTGTATTTAGTGTTAGACGTGTATTTAGCGTTAGACGTGTATTTAGCGTTAGATGTGTATTTAGCGTTAGACGTGTATGTAGCGTTAGACGTGTATTTACCGTTACACGTGTATTTAGTGTTAGACGTGTATTTAGTGTTAGACGTGTATTTAGTGTTAGACGTGTAATCAGCGTTAGACGTGTATTTAGCGTTAGACGTGTATTTAGCGTTAGACGTGTATTTAGTGTTAGACGTGTATTTAGCGTTAGATTTGTATTTAGCGTTAGATGTGTATTTAGCGTTAGACGTGTATTTAGCGTTAGACGTGTATTTAGCGTTAGATGTGTATTTAGTGTTAGACGTGTATTTAGTGTTAGACGTGTATTTAGTGTTAGACGTGTATTTAGTGTTAGACGTGTATTTAGTGTTAGATGTGTATTTAGTGTTAGACGTGTATTTAGCGTTAGACGTGTATTTAGCGTTAGACGTGTATTTAGCGTTAGACGTGTATTTAGTGTTAGACGTGTATTTAGCGTTAGACGTGTATTTAGCGTTAGACGTGTATTTAGCGTTAGACGTGTATTTAGCGTTAGACGTGTATTTAGTGTTAGATGTGTATTTAGCGTTAGTTGTGTATTTAGCGTTAGACGTGTATTTAGCGTTAGACGTGTATTTAGCGTTAGACGTGTATTTAGTGTTAGACGTGTATTTAGTGTTAGACGTGTATTTAGTGTTAGACGTGTATTTAGCTTTAGATGTGTAATTAGCGTTAGATGTGTATTTAGCGTTAGTTGTGTATTTAGCGTTAGACGTGTATTTAGTGTTAGACGTGTTTTTACTGTTAGACGTGTTTTTACTGTTAGACGTGTATTTAGTGTTAGACGTGTATTAAGTGTTAGACGTGTATTTAGTGTTAGATGTGTATTTAGTGTTAGACTGTATTTAGTGTTAGACGTGTATTTAGTGTTAGATGTGTATTTAGTGTTAGACGTGTATTTAGCGTTAGACGTGTATTTAGCGTTAGACGTGTATTTAGCGTTAGATGTGTATTTAGTGTTAGACGTGTATTTAGTGTTAGACGTGTATTTAGCGTTAGACGTGTATTTAGCGTTAGACGTGTATTTAGCGTTAGACGTGTATTTAGCGTTAGACGTGAATTTAGTGTTAGACGTGTATTGAGCGTTAGACGTGTATTCAGCGTTAGACGTGTATTTAGCGTCAGACGTGTATTTAGTGTTAGACGTGTATTTAGTGTTAGACGTGTATTCAGTGTTAGATGTGTATTTAGTGTTAGATGTGTATTTAGTGTTAGACGTGTATTTAGCGTTAGACGTGTATTTAGCGTTAGACGTGTATTTAGCGTTAGACGTGTATTTAGCGTTAGACGTGTATTTAGCGTTAGTCGTGTATTTAGCGTTAGACGTGTATTTAGCGTTAGTCGTGTATTTAGCGTTAGACGTGTATTTAGCGTTAGACGTGTATTTAGCGTTAGACGTGTATTTCGTGTTAGACGTGTATTTAGCGTTAGACGTGTATTAAGCGTTAGTTGTGTATTTAGCGTTAGTTGTGTATTCAGTGTTAGACGTGTATTTAGTGTTAGACGTGTATTTAGCGTTAGTCGTGTATTTAGCGTTAGACGTGTATTTAGCGTTAGACGTGTATTTAGCGTTAGTCGTGTATTTCGTGTTAGACGTGTATTTAGCGTTAGACGTGTATTAAGCGTTAGTTGTGTATTTAGCGTTAGTTGTGTATTTAGCGTTAGACGTGTATTTAGCGTTAGACGTGTATTTAGCGTTAGACGTGTATTTAGTGTTAGACGTGTATTTAGTGTTAGACGTGTATTTAGCGTTAGACGTGTATTCAGCGTTAGACGTGTATTTACCGTTAGACGTGTATTTAGCGTTAGACGTGTATTTAGCGTTAGTCGTGTATTTAGCGTTAGACGTGTATTTAGCGTTAGACGTGTATTTAGCGTTAGACGTGTATTTAGCGTTAGACGTGTATTTAGTGTTAGACGTGTATTTAGTGTTAGACGTGTATTTAGCGTTAGACGTGTATTTAGCGTTAGACGTGTATTTAGCGTTAGATTTGTATTTATTGTTAGACGTGTATTTAGTGTTAGACGTGTATTTAGTGTTAGACGTGTATTTAGTGTTAGACGTGTATTTAGCGTTAGACGTGTATTCAGCGTTAGACGTGTATTTACCGTTAGACGTGTATTTAGCGTTAGACGTGTATTTAGCGTTAGTCGTGTATTTAGCGTTAGACGTGTATTTAGCGTTAGTCGTGTATTTAGTGTTAGACGCGTATTCAGTGATAGACGTGTATTTAGTGTTAGACATGTATTTAGTGTTAGATGTGTATTTAGTGTTAGACGTGTTTTTAATGTTAGACGTGTTTTTAGCGTTAGACGTGTATTGAGCGTTAGACGTGTATTTAGCGTTAGACGTGTATTTAGCGTTAGACGTGTATTTAGCGTTAGACGTGTATTGAGCGTTAGACGTGTATTCAGCGTTAGACGTGTATTTAGCGTTAGACGTGTATTTAGCGTTAGACGTGTATTTAGTGTTAGACGTGTATTTAGCGTTAGACGTGTATTTAGCGTTAGACGTGTATTTAGCGTTAGACGTGTATTTAGCGTTAGACGTGTATTTAGTGTTAGACGTGTATTTAGTGTTAGACGTGTATTTAGTGTTAGACGTGTATTTAGTGTTAGACGTGTATTTAGCGTTAGACGTGTATTTAGCGTTAGACGTGTATTTAGCGTTAGACGTGTATTTAGCGTTAGACGTGTATTTAGCGTTAGACGTGTATTTAGCGTTGGACGTGTATTCAGCGTTAGACGTGTATTTAGCGTTAGACGTGTATTTAGCGTTAGACGTGTATTTAGCGTTGGACGTGTATTCAGCGTTAGACGTGTATTTCGTGTTAGACGTGTATTTAGTGTTAGATGTGTATTTAGCTTTAGATTTGTATTTAGTGTTAGACGTGTATTTAGTGTTAGACGTGTATTTAGTGTTAGACGTGTTTTTAGTGTTAGACGTGTATTTAGTGTTAGACGTTTATTTCGTGTTAGACGTGTATTTAGCGTTAGACGTGTATTTAGTGTTAGACGTGTATTTAGTGTTAGACGTGTATTTAGTGTTAGACGTGTATTTAGTGTTAGACGTGTATTTAGTGTTAGACGTGTATTTAGTGTTAGACGTGTATTTAGCGTTAGTTGTGTATTTAGTGTTAGACGTGTATTTAGCGTTAGACGTGTATTTAGCGTTAGACGTGTATTTAGCGTTAGACGTGTATTTAGTGTTAGACGTGTATTTAGTGTTAGACGTGTATTTAGTGTTAGACGTGTATTTAGTGTTAGACGTGTATTTAGCGTTAGACGTGTATTTAGCGTTAGACGTGTATTTCGTGTTAGACGTGTATTTAGCGTTAGACGTGTATTTAGTGTTAGACGTGTATTCAGCGTTAGACGTGTATTCAGCGTTAGACGTGTATTTAGTGTTAGACGTGTATTTAGTGTTAGACGTGTTTTTAGCGTTAGACGTGTATTTAGCGTTAGACGTGTATTTAGCGTTAGAAGTGTATTTAGCGTTAGACGTGTATTTAGCGTTAGACGTGTATTTAGCGTTAGACGTGTATTTAGCGTTAGACGTGTATTCAGCGTTAGACGTGTATTCAGTGTTAGACGTGTATTCCGTGTTAGATGTGTATTTAGTGTTAGACTTGTATTTAGTGTTAGACTTGTATTTAGTGTTAGACTTGTATTTAGTGTTAGAAGTGTATTGAGCTTTAGACGTGTATTCAGCGTTAGACGTGTATTCAGCGTTAGACGTGTATTTAGTGTTAGACGTGTATTTAGCGTTAGACGTGTATTTAGCGTTAGACGTGTATTTAGCGTTAGACGTGTATTTAGCGTTAGACGTGTATTTAGTGTTAGACGTGTATTTAGCGTTAGACGTGTATTTAGTGTTAGACGTGTATTTAGCGTTAGACGTGTATTTAGCGTTAGACGTGTATTTAGCGTTAGACGTGTATTTAGCGTTAGACGTGTATTTAGTGTTAGACGTGTATTTAGTGTTAGATGTGTATTTAGCGTTAGATGTGTATTTAGCGTTAGATTTGTATTTAGCGTTAGATGTGTATTTAGCGTTAGACGTGTATGTAGCGTTAGACGTGTATGTAGCGTTAGACGTGTATTTAGTGTTAGACGTGTATTTAGCGTTAGACGTGTATTTCGTGTTAGAGGTGTATTTCGTGTTAGACGTGTATTAAGCTTTAGACGTGTATTTAGCGTTAGACGTGTATTTAGCGTTAGACGTGTATTTAGTGTTAGACGTGTATTTAGCGTTAGACGTGTATTTAGCGTTAGACGTGTATTTAGCGTTAGACGTGTATTTAGCGTTAGACGTGTATTTAGCGTTAGACGTGTATTTAGCGTTAGACGTGTATTTACCGTTAGACGTGTATTTAGCGTTAGACGTGTATTTAGCGTTAGACGTGTATTTAGCGTTAGACGTGTATTTAGCGTTAGACGTGTATTTAGCGTTAGACGTGTATTTAGCGTTAGACGTGTATTCAGTGTTAGACGTGTATTTAGTGTTAGACGTGTATTTAGCGTTAGTCGTGTATTTAGCGTTAGACGTGTATTAAGTGTTAGATGTGTATTTAGGGTTAGACGTGTATGTAGCGTTAGACGTGTATTTACCGTTACACGTGTATTTAGTGTTAGACGTGTATTTAGTGTTAGACGTCTATTTAGTGTTAGACGTGTATTTAGTGTTAGACGTGTATTTAGTGTTAGACGTGTAATCAGCGTTAGACGTGTATTTAGCGTTAGACGTGTATTTAGCGTTAGACGTGTATTTAGTGTTAGACGTGTATTTAGCGTTAGACGTGTATTTAGTGTTAGACGTGTATTTAGTGTTAGACGCGTATTTAGCGTTAGACGTGTAATCAGCGTTAGACGTGTATTTAGCGTTAGACGTGTATTTAGTGTTAGACGTGTATTTAGCGTTAGATGTGTATTTAGTGTTAGACGTGTATTTAGTGTTAGACGTGTATTTAGCGTTAGATGTGTATTTAGTGTTAGACGTGTATTTAGCGTTAGACGTGTATTTAGTGTTAGACGTGTATTTAGTGTTAGACGTGTATTTAGCGTTAGACGTGTATTTAGCGTTAGACGTGTATTTAGCGTTAGACGTGTATTTAGCGTTAGACGTGTATTTAGCGTTAGACGTGTATTTAGCGTTAGACGTGTATTTAGTGTTAGACGTGTATTTAGTGTTAGACGTGTATTTAGCGTTAGACGTGTATTTAGCGTTAGACGTGTATTTAGTGTTAGACGTGTATTTAGCGTTAGACGTGTATTTAGCGTTAGACGTGTATTTAGCGTTAGACGTGTATTTAGCGTTAGACGTGTATTTAGTGTTAGACGTGTATTTAGTGTTAGACGTGTATTTAGCGTTAGACGTGTATTTAGCGTTAGTCGTGTATTTAGCGTTAGACGTGTATTTAGCGTTAGTCGTGTATTTAGCGTTAGACGTGTATTTAGCGTTAGACGTGTATTTAGCGTTAGACGTGTATTTCGTGTTAGACGTGTATTTAGCGTTAGACGTGTATTAAGCGTTAGTTGTGTATTTAGCGTTAGACATGTATTTAGCGTTAGACGTGTATTTAGCGTTAGACGTGTATTTAGCGTTAGTCGTGTATTTAGCGTTAGACGTGTATTTAGCGTTAGACGTGTATTTAGCGTTAGACGTGTATTTAGCGTTAGACGTGTATTTAGTGTTAGACGTGTATTTAGTGTTAGACGTGTATTTAGTGTTAGACGTGTATTTAGCGTTAGACGTGTATTTAGCGTTAGACGTGTATTTAGCGTTAGACGTGTATTTAGCGTTAGACGTGTATTTAGCGTTAGACGTGTATTTAGCGTTAGACGTGTATTTAGCGTTAGACGTGTATTCATCGTTAGATGTGTATTTATCGTTAGACGTGTATTTAGTGTTAGACGTGTATTTAGTGTTAGACGTGTATTTATCGTTAGACGTGTATTTAGCGTTAGACGTGTATTTAGCGTTAGACGTGTATTTAGCGTTAGACGTGTATTTAGCGTTAGACGTGTATTTAGCGTTAGACGTGTATTTAGCGTTAGACGTGTATTTAGCGTTAGACGTGTATTTAGCGTTAGACGTGTATTTAGTGTTAGACGTGTATTTAGTGTTAGACGTGTATTTAGTGTTAGACGTGTATTTAGTGTTAGACGTGTATTTAGCGTTAGACGTGTATTTAGCGTTAGACGTGTATTTAGCGTTAGACGTGTATTTAGCGTTAGACGTGTATTTAGCGTTAGACGTGTATTTAGCGTTAGACGTGTATTTAGCGTTAGACGTGTATTTAGCGTTAGACGTGTATTTAGTGTTAGACGTGTAAATAGCGTTAGACGTGTATTTAGCGTTAGACGTGTATTTAGCGTTAGACGTGTATTTAGCGTTAGACGTGTATTTAGCGTTAGACGTGTATTTAGCGTTAGACGTGTATTTAGTGTTAGACGTGTATTTAGCGTTAGACGTGTATTTAGCGTTAGACGTGTATTTAGCGTTAGACGTGTATTTAGCGTTAGACGTGTATTTAGCGTTAGACGTGTATTTAGCGTTAGACGTGTATTTAGCGTTAGACGTGTATTTAGCGTTAGACGTGTATTTAGCGTTAGACGTGTATTTAGCGTTAGTCGTGTATTTAGCGTTAGACGTGTATTTAGCGTTAGACGTGTATTTAGCGTTAGACGTGTATTTAGCGTTAGACGTGTATTTAGCGTTAGACGTGTATTTAGCGTTAGACGTGTATTTAGCGTTAGACGTGTATTCATTGTTAGACGTGTATTTAGCGTTAGACGTGTATTTAGCGTTAGACGTGTATTTAGCGTTACACGTGTATTTAGCGTTACACGTGTATTTAGTGTTAGACGTGTATTTAGCGTTAGACGTGTATTTAGCGTTAGACGTGTATTTAGCGTTAGACGTGTATTTAGCGTTAGACGTGTATTTAGTGTTAGACGTGTATTTAGCGTTAGACGTGTATTTAGTGTTAGACGTGTATTTAGCGTTAGACGTGTATTTATTGTTAGACGTGTATTTAGCGTTAGACGTGTATTTAGCGTTAGACGTGTATTTAGTGTTAGACGTGTATTTAGCGTTAGACGTGTATTTAGCGTTAGACGTGTATTTAGCGTTAGACGTGTATTTAGCGTTAGACGTGTATTTAGCGTTAGACGTGTATTTAGCGTTAGACGTGTATTTAGCGTTAGACGTGTATTTAGCGTTAGACGTGTATTTAGCGTTAGACGTGTATTTAGCGTTAGACGTGTATTTATTGTTAGATGTGTATTTATTGTTAGACGTGTATTTAGCGTTAGACGTGTATTTAGCGTTAGACGTGTATTTAGTGTTAGAAGTGTATTTAGCGTTAGACGTGTATTTAGCGTTAGACGTGTATTTAGCGTTAGATGTGTATTTAGCGTTAGACGTGTATTTAGCGTTAGACGTGTATTTAGCGTTAGACGTGTATTTAGCGTTAGACGTGTATTCAGCGTTAGACGTGTATTTAGCGTTAGACGTGTATTTAGCGTTAGACGTGTATTTAGTGTTAGACGTGTATTTAGTGTTAGACGTGTATTTAGCGTTAGACGTGTATTTAGCGTTAGACGTGTATTTAGCGTTAGACGTGTATTTAGCATTAGACGTGTATTTAGCGTTAGACGTGTATTTAGCGTTAGATGTGTATTTAGCGTTAGACGTGTATTTACCGTTAGACGTGTATTTAGCGTTGTACGTGTATTCAGCGTTAGACGTGTATTCAGCGTTAGACGTGTATTTAGCGTTAGACGGGTATTTAGCGTTAGACGTGTATTTAGTGTTAGACGTGTATTTAGTGTTAGACGTGTATTTAGCGTTAGACGTGTATTTAGCGTTAGACGTGTATTTAGCGTTAGACGTGTATTTAGCGTTAGACGTGTATTTAGTGTTAGACGTGTATTTAGTGTTAGACGTGTATTTAGCGTTAGACGTGTATTTAGCGTTAGACGTGTATTTAGCGTTAGACGTGTATTTAGCGTTAGACGTGTATTCAGCGTTAGACGTGTATTTAGCGTTAGACGTGTATTTAGCGTTAGACGTGTATTTAGCGTTAGACGTGTATTTAGCGTTAGACGTGTATTTAGCGTTAGACGTGTATTTAGTGTTAGACGTGTATTTAGTGTTAGACGTGTATTTAGCGTTAGACGTGTATTTAGCGTTAGACGTGTATTTAGCGTTAGACGTGTATTTAGCGTTAGACGTGTATTTAGCGTTAGACGTGTATTTAGCGTTAGACGTGTATTTAGCGTTAGACGTGTATTTAGCGTTAGACGTGTATTTAGCGTTAGACGTGTATTTAGCGTTAGACGTGTATTTAGCGTTAGACGTGTATTTAGCGTTAGACGTGTATTTAGTGTTAGACGTGTATTTAGTGTTAGATGTGTATTTAGCGTTGGTTGTGTATTTAGCGTTCGACGTGTATTTAGAATTAGATGTTTATTTAGCGTTAGTTGTGTATTTAGCGTTAGACGTGTATTAAGTGTTAGACGTGTATTTAGTGTTAGACGTGTATTTAGTGTTAGATGTGTATTCAGTGTTAGACTGTATTCAGTGTTAGACGTGTATTTAGCGTTAGACGTGTATTTCGTGTTAGACGTGTATTTCGTGTTAGATGTGTATTTAGTGTTAGATGTGTATTTAGTGTTAGACTGTATTTAGTGTTAGACGTGTATTTAGCGTTAGACGTGTATTTAGCGTTAGATGTGTATTTCGTGTTAGACATGTATTTAGTGTTAGACGTGTATTTAGTGTTAGACGTGTATTTAGTGTTAGACGTGTATTGAGCGTTAGACGTGTATTTAGCGTTAGACGTGTATTTAATGTTAGACGTGTATTTAGTGTTAGATGTGTATTTAGCGTTAGATGTGTATTTAGTGTTAGACGTGTATTTAGTGTTAGACGTGTATTTAGTGTTAGACGTGTATTTAGCGTTAGACGTTTATTTAGCGTTAGACGTGTATTTAGCGTTAGACGTGTATTTAGCGTTAGATGTGTATTTAGTGTTAGATGTGTATTTAGTGTCAGATGTGTATTTAGGGTTAGACGTGTATTTAGGGTTAGACGTGTATTGAGTGTTAGACGTGTATTAAGTGTTAGATGTGTATTTAGGGTTAGACGTGTATTTAGGGTTAGACGTGTATTTAGGGTTAGACGTGTATTGAGTGTTAGACGTGTATTTAGTGTTAGATGTGTATTTAGCGTTAGACGTGTATTTAGCGTTAGACGTGTATTAAGTGTTAGATGTGTATTTAGGGTTAGACGTGTATTTAGGGTTAGACGTGTATTTAGGGTTAGACGTGTATTTAGTGTTAGACGTGTATTTAGTGTTAGACGTGTATTTAGTGTTAGATGTGTATTAAGTGTTAGACGTGTATTTAGTGTTAGACGTGTATTTAGCGTTAGATGTGTATTTAGCGTTAGATGTGTATTTAGTGTTAGACGTGTATTTAGCGTTAGACGTGTATTTAGCGTTAGATGTGTATTTAGCGTTAGATGTGTATTTAGCGTTAGATGTGTATTTAGCGTTAGACGTGTATTTAGTGTTAGACGTGTATTTAGTGTTAGACGTGTATTGAGCGTTAGACGTGTATTTAGTGTTAGATGTGTATTTAGCGTTCGATGTGTATTTAGCGTTAGACGTGTATTTAGCGTTAGACGTGTATTTAGCGTTAGACGTGTATTTAGCGTTAGACGTGTATTTAGTGTTAGACGTGTATTTAGTGTTAGATGTCTATTTAGTGTTAGACGTGTATTTAGTGTTAGATGTGTATTTAGTGTTAGATGTGTATTTAGCGTTAGACGTGTATTTAGCGTTAGACGTGTATTTAGCGTTAGATGTGTATTTAGCGTTAGATGTGTATTTAGTGTTAGATGTGTATTTAGCGTTAGACGTGTATTTAGTGTTAGACGTGTATTTAGCGTTAGACGTGTATTTAGCGTTAGACGTGTATTTAGTGTTAGACGTGTATTTAGCGTTAGACGTGTATTCAGTGTTAGATTTGTATTTAGTGTTAGACGTGTATTTAGCGTTAGACGTGTATTTAGCGTTAGACGTGTATTTAGCGTTAGACGTGTATTTAGCGTTAGACGTGTATTTAGCGTTAGATGTGTATTTAGTGTTAGACGTGTATTTAGTGTTAGACGTGTATTTAGTGTTAGACGTGTATTTAGTGTTAGACGTGTATTTAGTGTTAGACGTGTATTTAGTGTTAGATGTGTATTTAGCGTTAGACGTGTATTTAGCGTTAGATGTGTATTTAGCGTTAGACGTGTATTTAGCGTTAGACGTGTATTTAGCGTTAGACGTGTATTTAGTGTTAGATGTGTATTTAGTGTTAGACGTGTATTTAGTGTTAGACGTGTATTTAGCGTTAGACGTGTATTTAGCGTTAGACGTGTATTTAGCGTTAGACGTGTATTTAGCGTTAGACGTGTATTTAGCGTTAGACGTGTATTTAGTGTTAGACGTGTATTTAGTGTTAGACGTGTATTTAGCGTTAGACGTGTATTTAGCGTTAGATGTGTATTTAGTGTTAGACGTGTATTTAGCGTTAGACGTGTATTTAGCGTTAGACGTGTATTTAGCGTTAGACGTGTATTTAGCGTTAGATGTGTATTTAGTGTTAGACGTGTATTTAGCGTTAGATGTGTATTAAGTGTTAGACGTGTATTTAGTGTTAGACGTGTATTTAGTGTTAGATGTGTATTTAGCGTTAGACGTGTATTTAGCGTTAGACGTGTATTTAGCGTTAGACGTGTATTTAGCGTTAGACGTGTATTTAGCGTTAGATGTGTATTTAGTGTTAGACGTGTATATAGCGTTAGACGTGTATTTATTTAGACGTGTATTTAGTGTTAGATGTGTATTTAGCGTTAGACGTGTATTTAGCGTTAGACGTGTATTTAGCGTTAGACGTGTATTTAGTGTTAGACGTGTATTTAGTGTTAGACGTGTATTTAGTGTTAGACGTGTATTTAGCGTTAAACGTGTATTTAGCGCTAGTTGTGTATTTAGTGTTAGACGTGTATATAGCGTTAGATCTGTATTCAGCGTTAGACGTGTATTCAGCATTAGATGTGTAGTTAGCGTTAGTTGTGTATTCAGTGTTAGATTTGTATTAAGTGTTAGACGTGTATTTAGTGTTAGACGTGTATTTAGTGTTAGATGTGTATTTAGCGTTAGACGTGTATTTAGCGTTAGACGTGTATTTAGTGTTAGACGTGTATTTAGTGTTAGACGTGTATTTAGCGTTAGATGTGTATTTAGCGTTAGATGTGTATTTAGCGTTAGATGTGTATTTAGTGTTAGTTGTGTATTTAGTGTTAGACGTGTATTTAGTGTTAGACGTGTATTTAGTGTTAGACGTGTATTTAGTGTTAGACGTGTATTTAGCGTTAGACGTGTATTTAGCGTTAGATGTGTATTTAGCGTTAGATGTGTATTTAGTGTTAGACGTGTATTTAGTGTTAGACGTGTATTTAGCGTTAGACGTGTATTTAGTGTTAGACGTGTATTTAGTGTTAGATGTGTATTTAGCGTTAGATGTGTATTTAGTGTTAGACGTGTATTTAGTGTTAGACGTGTATTTAGTGTTAGACGTGTATTTAGTGTTAGATGTGTATTTAGTGTTAGATGTGTATTTAGTGTTAGACGTGTATTTAGCGTTAGATGTGTATTTAGCGTTAGATGTGTATTTAGTGTTAGATGTGTATTTAGCGTTAGATGTGTATTTAGCGTTAGATGTGTATTTAGCGTTAGATGTGTATTTAGTGTTAGACGTGTATTTAGTGTTAGACGTGTATTTAGTGTTAGACGTGTATTTAGTGTTAGACGTGTATTTAGCGTTAGATGTGTATTTAGCGTTAGATGTGTATTTAGCGTTAGACGTGTATTTAGTGTTAGACGTGTATTTAGCGTTAGATGTGTATTTAGTGTTAGACGTGTATTTAGTGTTAGACGTGTATTTAGCGTTAGATGTGTATTTAGCGTTAGACGTGTATTTAGCGTTAGATGTGTATTTAGTGTTAGATGTGTATTTAGCGTTAGATGTGTATTTAGCGTTAGATTTGTATTTAGCGTTAGATGTGTATTTAGCGTTAGTTGTGTATTTAGTGTTAGATGTGTATTTAGTGATAGTTGTGTATTTAGTGTTAGACGTGTATTTAGTGTTAGACGTGTATTTAGCGTTAGATGTGTATTGAGTGTTAGACGTGTATTTAGCATTAGATGTGTATTTAGTGTTAGACGTGTATTTAGCGTTAGATGTGTATTTAGCGTTAGTTGTGTATTCAGTGTTAGACGTGTATTTAGTGTTAGACGTGTATTTAGTGTTAGACGTGTATTTAGCGTTAGACGTGTATTTAGCGTTAGATGTGTATTTAGCGTTAGATGTGTATTTAGCGTTAGATGTGTATTTAGCGTTAGACGTGTATTTAGTGTTAGATGTGTATTTAGCGTCGGTTGTGTATTTAGTGTTAGACTTGTATTTAGTGTTAGACTTGTATTTAGTGTTAGAAGTGTATTGAGCTTTAGACGTGTATTCAGCGTTAGACGTGTATTCAGCGTTAGACGTGTATTTAGTGTTAGATGTGTATTTAGTGTTAGACGTGTATTTAGTTTTAGACGTGTATTTAGCGTTAGATGTGTATTTAGCGTTAGAAGTGTATTTAGCGTTAGACGTGTATTTAGCGTTAGACGTGTATTTAGCGTTAGACGTGTATTTAGCGTTAGACGTGTATTTCGTGTTAGACGTGTATTTAGCGTTAGACGTGTATTTAGCGTTAGATGTGTATTTAGTGTTAGACGTGTATTTAGCTTTAGATGTGTATTTAGTGTGAGACGTGTATTTAGCGTTAGACGTGTATTTATTGTTAGACGTGTATTTAGCGTTAGACGTGTATTTAGCGTTAGACGTGTATTTAGTGTTAGATGTGTATTTAGCGTTAGATGTGTATTTAGTGTTAGATGTGTATTTAGTGTTAGACGTGTATTTAGTGTTAGACGTGTATTTAGTGTTAGACGTGTATTTAGTGTTAGACGTGTATTTAGCGTTAGACGTGTATTTAGCGTTAGACGTGTATTTAGCGTTAGACGTGTATTTAGCGTTAGATGTGTATTTAGTGTTAGACGTGTATTTAGCGTTAGACGTGTATTTAGTGTTAGACGTGTATTTAGTGTTCGATGTGTATTTAGCGTTCGATGTGTATTTAGCGTTCGATGTGTATTTAGCGTTAGATGTGTATTTAGCGTTAGACGTGTATGTAGCGTTAGACGTGTAATTACCGTTAGACGTGTATTTAGTGTTAGACGTGTATTTAGTGTTAGATGTCTATTTAGTGTTAGACGTGTATTCAGTGTTAGACGTGTATTTAGTGTTAGACGTGTAATCAGCGTTAGACGTGTATTTAGCGTTAGACGTGTATTTAGTGTTAGACGTGTATTTAGTGTTAGATGTGTATTTAGCGTTAGATGTGTATTTAGTGTTAGACGTGTATTTAGCGTTAGACGTGTATTTAGCGTTAGACGTGTATTTAGCGTTAGACGTGTATTTAGTGTTAGATGTGTATTTAGTGTTAGACGTGTATTTAGTGTTAGACGTGTATTTAGTGTTAGACGTGTATTTAGTGTTAGACGTGTATTTAGTGTTAGATGTGTATTTAGCGTTAGACGTGTATTTAGCGTTAGATGTGTATTTAGCGTTAGATGTGTATTTAGCGTTAGATTTGTATTTAGTGTTAGACGTGTATTTAGTGTTAGATGTGTTTTAGTGTTAGACGTGTATTTAGTGTTAGACGTGTATTTAGTGTTAGACGTGTATTTCGCGTTAGACGTGTATTTAGCGTTAGATGTGTATTTAGTGTTAGATGTGTATTTAGTGTTACACGTGTTTTTAGTGTTAGACGTGTATTTAGTGTTAGACGTGTATTTAGTGTTAGACGTGTATTTAGTGTTAGACGTGTATTTAGCGTTAGTTGTGTATTTAGTGTTAGATGTGTATTTAGCGTTAGACGTGTATTTAGTGTTAGATGTGTATTTAGCGTTAGATGTGTATTTAGCGTTAGATGTGTATTTAGTGTTAGATGTGTATTTAGCGTTAGACGTGTATTTAGAGTTAGACGTGTATTTAGTGTTAGACGTGTATTTAGTGTTAGATGTGTATTTATTGTTAGACGTGTATTTAGCTTTAGACGTGTATTTATTGTTAGACGTGTATTTAGTGTTAGACGTGTATTTAGTGTTAGACGTGTATTTAGAGTTAGATTTGTATTTAGAGTTAGACGTGTATTTAGTGTTAGACGTGTATTTAGCGTTAGACGTGTATTTCGTGTTAGATGTGTATTTAGCGTTACTTGTGTATTTAGTGTTAGACGTGTATTTAGCGTTAGATTTGTATTTAGTGTTAGTTGTGTATTTAGCGTTAGACGTGTATTTAGCGTTAGATGTGTATTTAGTGTTAGACGTGTATTTCGTGTTAGACGTGTATTTAGTGTTAGACGTGTATTTAGTGTTAGACGTGTATTTAGCGTTAGATGTGTATTTAGTGTTAGACGTGTATTTAGTGTTAGATGTGTATTTAGTGTTAGACGTGTATTTAGTGTTAGACGTGTATTTAGCGTTAGACGTGTATTTAGCGTTAGACGTGTATTTAGTGTTAGATGTGTATTTAGTGTTAGACGTGTATTTAGTGTTAGACGTGTATTTAGCGTTAGACGTGTATTTAGCGTTAGATGTGTATTTAGCGTTAGATGTGTATTTAGCGTTAGATGTGTATTTAGTGTTAGATGTGTATTTAGTGTTAGATGTGTATTTAGTGTTAGACGTGTATTTAGTGTTAGACGTGTATTTAGCGTTAAATGTGTATTTAGCGCTAGATGTGTATTAAGTGTTAGACGTGTATTTAGTGTTAGATGTGTATTTAGTGTTAGACGTGTATTTAGTGTTAGACGTGTATTTAGTGTTAGATGTGTATTTAGCTTTAGTTGTGTATTTAGCGTTAGACGTGTATTTAGTGTTAGATGTGTATTTAGTGTTAGATGTGTATTTATTGTTAGATGTGTTTTTAGTGTTAGATGTGTTTTTAGTGTTAGACGTGTATTTAGTGTTAGACGTGTATTTAGTGTTAGATGTGTATTTAGTGTTAGACGTGTATTTAGTGTTAGATGTGTATTTAGCTTTAGTTGTGTATTTATCGTTAGATGTGTATTTAGCGTTAGATTTGTATTTAGTGTTAGACGTGTATTTAGTGTTAGACGTGTATTTAGTGTTAGATGTGTATTTAGCGTTAGATGTGTATTTAGTGTTAGATGTGTATTTAGTGTTAGACGTGTATTTAGTGTTAGACGTGTATTTAGTGTTAGACGTGTATTTAGTGTTAGACGTGTATTTAGTGTTAGACGTGTATTTAGCGTTAGACGTGTATTTAGTGTTAGATGTGTATTTAGCGTTAGATGTGTATTTAGCGTTAGACGTGTATTTAGTGTTAGACGTGTATTTAGCGTTAGACGTGTATTTAGTGTTAGATGTGTATTTAGCGTTAGACGTGTATTTAGTGTTAGACGTGTATTTAGTGTTAGACGTGTATTTAGTGTTAGACGTGTATTTAGTGTTAGATGTGTATTTAGCGTTAGATGTGTATTTAGTGTTAGATGTGTATTTAGTGTTAGACGTGTATTTAGTGTTAGACGTGTATTTAGTGTTAGATGTGTATTTAGTGTTAGACGTGTATTTAGTGTTAGATGTGTATTTAGCGTTAGATGTGTATTTAGCGTTAGATGTGTATTTAGCGTTAGATTTGTATTTAGTGTTAGTTGTGTATTTAGTGTTAGATGTGTATTTAGTGTTAGACGTGTATTTAGTGTTAGACGTGTATTTAGTGTTAGATGTGTATTTAGCGTTAGACGTGTATTTAGCGTTAGATGTGTATTTAGCGTTAGACGTGTATTTAGTGTTAGACGTGCATTTAGTGTTAGACGTGTATTTAGCGTTAGATGTGTATTTAGCGTTAGACGTGTATTTAGTGTTCGATCTGTATTTAGCGTTAGATGTGAATTTAGCGTTAGATGTGTATTTAGTGTTAGATGTGTATTTAGTGTTAGATGTGTATTTAGTGTTAGACGTATATTTAGTGTTAGACGTGTATTTAGTGTTAGACGTGTTTTTAATGTTAGACGTGTATTTAGTGTTAGACGTGTAATTAGTGTTAGACGTGTATTTAGTGTTAGACGTGTATTTAGTGTTACATGTGTATTTAGTGTTAGACGTGTATTTAGTGTTAGACGTGTATTAAGTGTTAGACGTGTATTTAGTGTTAGATGTGTATTTAGTGTTAGACGTGTATTTAGTGTTAGATGTGTATTTAGCGTTAGACGTGTATTTAGTGTTAGACGTGTATTTAGTGTTAGACGTGTATTTAGTGTTAGATGTGTATTTAGTGTTAGACGTGTATTTAGTGTTAGACGTGTATTAAGTGTTAGACGTGTATTTAGTGTTAGATGTGTATTTAGTGTTAGACTGTATTTAGTGTTAGACGTGTATTTAGTGTTAGACGTGTATTTAGTGTTAGACGTGTATTGAGCGTTAGATGTGTATTTAGCGTTAGACGTGTATTTAGTGTTAGACGTGTATTTAGCGTTAGACGTGTATTTAGCGTTAGACGTGTATTTAGCGTTAGACGTGTATTTAGCGTTAGACGTGTATTTAGTGTTAGACGTGTATTTAGTGTTAGACGTGTATTTAGTGTTAGATGTGTATTTAGTGTTAGATGTGTATTTAGCGTTAGTTGTGTATTAAGCGTTAGTTGTGTATTAAGCGTTAGACGTGTATTTAGTGTTAGATGTGTATTTAGTGTTAGACTGTATTTAGTGTTAGACGTGTATTTAGCGTTAGACGTGTATTTAGCGTTAGACGTGTATTTAGCGCTAGATGTGTATTAAGTGTTAGACGTGTATTTAGTGTTAGACGTGTTTTTAGTGTTAGACGTGTATTTAGTGTTAGATGTGTATTTAGCGTTGGTTGTGTATTTATTGTTAGACGTGTATTTAGCGTTAGATGTGTACTTAGCGTTAGATGTGTATTTAGCGTTAGATGTGTATTCAGTGTTAGTTGTGTATTCAGTGTTAGTTGTGTATTTAGTGTTAGTCGTGTATTTAGTGTTAGACGTGTATTTAGTGTTACACGTGTATTTAGTGTTAGACGTGTATTTAGTGTTAGACGTGTATTTAGTGTTAGACGTGTATTTAGTGTTAGATGTGTATTTAGTGTTAGACGTGTATTTAGTGTTAGATGTGTATTTAGTGTTAGACGTGTATTTAGCGTTAGACGTGTATTTAGCGTTAGATGTGTATTTAGTGTTAGACGTGTATTTAGTGTTAGATGTGTATTTAGTGTTAGACGTGTATTTAGTGTTAGACGTGTATTTAGTGTTAGATGTGTATTAAGTGTTAGATGTGTATTTAGTGTTAGACGTGTATTTAGCGTTAGATGTGTATTTAGTGTTAGACGTGTATTTCGTGTTAGATGTGTATTTAGCGTTAGACGTGTATTCAGCGTTAGACATGTATTTAGCGTTAGACGTGTATTTCGTTTTAGATGTGTATTTTGTTTAGATGTGTATTTAGTGTTAGATGTGTATTAAGTGTTAGACTGTATTTAGTGTTAGACGTGTATTTAGCGTTAGACGTGTATTTAGTGTTAGACGTGTATTTAGTGTTAGACGTGTATTCAGTGTTAGATGTGTATTTAGTGTTAGATGTGTATTTAGTGTTAGACTGTATTTAGTGTTAGACGTGTATTTAGCGTTAGACGTGTATTTAGCGTTAGACGTGTATTTCGTGTTAGACGTGTATTTAGTGTTAGACGTGTATTTAGTGTTAGATGTGTATTTAGTGTTAGATGTGTATTTAGTGTTACATGTGTATTAAGTGTTATACGTGTATTTAGTGTTAGATGTGTATTTAGTGTTAGACGGTATTTAGTGTTAGACGTGTATTTAGTGTTAGACGTGTATTTAGCGTGAGATGTGTATTTAGCGTGAGATGTGTGTTTAGTGGTAGACGTGTATTTAGCGTTAGACGTGTATTTAGCGTTAGATGTGTATTAAGAGTTAGACGTGTATTTAGTGTTAGACGTGTATTTAGTGTTAGACGTGTATTTAGTGTTAGACGTGTTTTTAGTGTTAGACGTGTATTTAGTGTTAGATGTGTATTGAGCGTTAGACTGTATTTAGTGTTAGACGTGTATTTAGCGTTAGACGTGTATTTAGCGTTAGACGTGTATTTAGCGTTAGACGTGTATTCAGGGTTAGACGTGTATTTAGCGTTAGACGCGTATTTAGCGTTAGACGTGTAGTTAGCGTTAGACGTGTAGTTAGCGTTAGATGTTTATTTAGCGTTAGATGTGTATTTAGCGTTAGTTGTGTATTTAGTGTTAGACGTGTATTAAGTGTTAGACGTGTATTTAGTGTTAGACGTGTATTTAGTGTTAGACGTGTATTTAGTGTTAGATGTGTATTTAGCTTTAGATTTGTATTTAGTGTTAGACGTGTATTTAGTGTTAGACGTGTATTTAGTGTTAGACGTGTATTTAGTGTTAGACGTGTATTTAGTGTTAGACGTGTATTTAGTGTTAGATGTGTATTTAGCGTTAGATGTGTATTTAGCGTTAGTTGTGTATTTAGCGTTAGACGTGTATTTAGCGTTAGATGTGTATTTAGCGTTAGACGTGTATTTAGCGTTAGATGTGTATTTAGCGTTAGACGTGTATTTAGCGTTAGATGTGTATTTAGTGTTAGATGTGTATTTAGTGTTAGACGTGTATTTAGTGTTAGACGTGTATTTAGTGTTAGACGTGTATTTAGTGTTAGACGTGTATTTAGCGTTAGACGTGTATTTAGTGTTAGACGTGTATTTAGCGTTAGATGTGTATTTAGGGTTAGACGTGTATTTAGGGTTAGACGTGTATTTAGGGTTAGACGTGTATTTAGTGTTAGACGTGTATTTAGTGTTAGACGTGTATTTAGTGTTAGATGTGTATTAAGTGTTAGACGTGTATTTAGTGTTAGATGTGTATTAAGTGTTAGATGTGTATTTAGTGTTAGACGTGTATTTAGCGTTAGATGTGTATTTAGTGTTAGACGTGTATTTCGTGTTTGATGTGTATTTAGCGTTAGACGTGTATTTAGTGTTAGACGTGTATTTAGTGTTAGACGTGTATTTAGTGTTATATGTGTATTTAGCGTTAGATGTGTATTTATTGTTAGATGTGTATTTAGTGTTAGACGTGTATTTAGTGTTAGACGTGTATTTAGCGTTACTTGTGTATTTAGTGTTAGACGTGTATTTAGCGTTAGATTTGTATTTAGTGTTAGACGTGTATTTAGCGTTAGACATGTATTTAGCGTTAGTCGTGTATTTAGTGTTAGACGTGGATTTATTGTTAGACGTGTATTTAGTGTTAGACGTGTATTTAGTGTTAGACGTGTATTTAGCGTTAGATGTGTATTTAGCGTTACTTGTGTATTTAGTGTTAGACGTGTATTTAGCGTTAGACGTGTATTTAGCGTTACTTGTGTATTTAGTGTTAGATGTGTATTTAGCGTTAGACGTGTATTTAGTGTTAGACGTGTATTTAGTGTTAGACGTGTATTTAGTGTTAGATGTGTAGTGTTAGATGTGTGTTTAGTGTTAGATGTGTATTTAGTGTTAGATTTGTATTTAGCGTTAGTTGTGCATTTAGTGTTAGATGTGTATTTAGTGTTAGATGTGTATTTAGTGTTAGACGTGTTTTTAGCGTTAGTTGTGTATTTAGTGTTAGACGTGTATTTAGTGTTAGACTTGTATTTAGTGTTAGATGTTTATTTAGCGTTAGACGTGTATTTAGTGTTAGACGTGTATTTAGTGTTAGACGTGTATTTAGTGTTAGACGTGTATTTAGTGTTAGACGTGTATTTAGCGTTAGACGTGTATTTAGCGTTAGACGTGTATTTAGTGTTAGACGTGTATTTAGTGTTAGACGTGTATTTAGTGTTAGATGTGTATTTAGTGTTAGACTGTATTTAGTGTTAGACGTGTATTTAGTGTTAGACGTGTATTTAGTGTTAGACGTGTATTTAGCGTTAGACGTGTATTTAGTGTTAGATGTGTATTTAGTGTTAGACGTGTTTTTAGTGTTAGACGTGTATTTAGTGTTAGACGTGTATTTAGTGTTAGAAGTGTATTTAGTGTTAGATGTGTATTTAGTGTTAGACGTGTATTTAGTGTTAGACGTATATTAAGTGTTAGACGTGTATTTCGTGTTAGATGTGTATTTAGTGTTAGACTGTATTTAGTGTTAGACGTGTATTTAGTGTTAGAAGTGTATTTAGTGTTAGAAGTGTATTGAGCTTTAGACGTGTATTTAGCGTTAGACGTGTATTTAGCGTTAGACGTGTATTTAGCGTTAGATGTGTATTGAGCTTTAGATGTGTATTCAGTGTTAGATGTGTATTAAGTGTTAGACGTGTATTTAGTGTTAGACGTGTATTTAGTGTTGGATGTGTATTAAGTGTTAGACGTGTATTTAGTGTTAGATGTGTATTAAGTGTTAGATGTCTATTTATTGTTAGATGTCTATTTAGTGTTAGACGTGTATTTAGTGTTAGATGTGTATTTAGCGTTAGACGTGTATTTAGTGTTAGACTGTATTTAGTGTTAGACGTGTATTTAGTGTTAGATGTGTATTTAGCGTTAGACGTGTATTTAGTGTTAGACGTGTATTTAGTGTTAGATGTGTATTTAGTGTTAGACTGTATTTAGTGTTAGACGTGTATTTAGTGTTAGATGTGTATTTAGCGTTAGATGTGTATTTAGCGCTAGATGTGTATTTAGTGTTAGACGTGTATTTAGTGTTAGACGTGTATTTAGTGTTAGACGTGTATTTAGTGTTAGATGTGTATTTAGTGTTAGATGTGTATTTAGTGTTAGATGTGTATTTAGTGTTAGACGTGTATTTAGTGTTAGACGTGTATTTAGTGTTAGACGTGTATTTAGTGTTAGATGTGTATTTAGTGTTAGATGTGTATTTAGCGTTAGATGTGTATTTAGTGTTAGACGTGTATTTAGTGTTAGACGTGTATTTAGTGTTAGACGTGTATTTAGTGTTAGACGTGTATTTAGTGTTAGACGTGTATTTAGTGTTAGATGTGTATTTACCGTTAGATTTGTATTTAGTGTTAGATGTGTATTTAGCGTTAGATGTGTATTTACAGTTAGATTTGTATTACGTGTTAGACGTGTATTTAGTGTTAGATGTGTATTTAGTGTTAGATGTGTATTTAGCGTTAGTTGTGTATTAAGCGTTAGACGTGTATTTAGTGTTAGATGTGTATTTAGTGTTAGACTGTATTTAGTGTTAGACGTGTATTTAGCGTTAGACGTGTATTTAGCGTTAGATGTGTATTTCGTGTTAGACGTGTATTTAGTGTTAGACGTGTATTTAGTGTTAGACGTGTATTGAGCGTTAGACGTGTATTTAGCGTTAGACGTGTATTTAGTGTTAGACGTGTATTTAGTGTTAGACGTGTATTTAGTGTTAGACGTGTATTTAGTGTTAGACGTGTATTTAGTGTTAGACGTGTATTTAGTGTTAGACGTGTATTTAGTGTTAGATGTGTATTTAGCGTTAGACGTGTATTTAGCGTTAGACGTGTATTAAGTGTTAGACGTGTATTTAGTGTTAGACGTGTATTTAGTGTTAGACGTGTATTTAGTGTGAGACGTGTATTAAGTGTTAGACGTGTATTTAGCGTTAGATCTGTATTTAGTGTTAGACGTGTATTTAGTGTTAGATGTGTATTTAGCGTTAGATGTGTATTTACCGATAGATTTGTATTTAGCATTAGACGTGTATTTAGCGTTAGACGTGTATTTAGCGTTAGATGTGTATTTAGCGTTAGACGTGTATTTAGCGTTAGACGTGTATTTAGTGTTAGACGTGTATTTAGTGGTAGACGTGTATTTAGTGGTAGACGTGTATTTAGCGGTAGACGTGTATTTAGCGGTAGATGTCTATTTAGCGTTAGATGTCTATTTAGCGTTAGACGTGTATTAAGTGTTAGACGTGTATTTAGCGTTAGACGTGTATTTAGCGTTGGATGTGTATTTAGTGTTAGACGTGTATTTAGCGTTAGACGTGTATTTAGCGTTAGATTTGTATTCAGTGTTAGACGTGTATTTAGTGTTAGACGTGTATTTAGTGTTAGATGTGTATTTAGCTTTAGTTGTGTATTTAGCGTTAGATGTGTATTTAGTGTTAGACGTGTATTTAGTGTTAGACGTGTATTTAGTGTTAGACGTGTATTTAGTGTTAGACGTGTATTTAGTGTTAGATGTGTATTTAGTGTTAGACGTGTATTTAGTGTTAGACGTGTATTTAGTGTTAGATGTGTATTTAGTGTTAGACGTGTATTTAGTGTTAGACGTGTATTTAGTGTTAGATGTGTATTTAGCGTTAGATGTGTATTTAGCGTTAGATGTGTATTTAGCGTTAGATGTGTATTTAGCGTTAGATGTGTATGTAGTGTAAGACGTATATTTAGTGTTAGACGTGTATTTAGTGTTAGACGTGTATTTAGTGTTAGACGTGTATTTAGCTTTAGACGTGTATTTCGTGTTAGACGTGTATTTAGTGTTAGATGAGTATTTAGCGTTAGACATGTATTTAGCGTTAGTCGTGTATTTAGTGTTAGACGTGGATTTATTGTTAGACGTGTATTTAGTGTTAGACGTGTATTTAGTGTTAGACGTGTATTTAGCGTTAGATGTGTATTTAGCGTTACTTGTGTATTTAGTGTTAGACGTGTATTTAGCGTTAGACGTGTATTTAGCGTTAGACGTGTATTTAGTGTTAGACGTGTATTTAGTGTTAGACGTGTATTTAGTGTTAGACGTGTATTTAGCGTTAGATGTGTATTTAGCGTTAGATGTGTATTTAGTGTTAGACGTGTATTTAGTGTTAGATGTGTATTTAGTGTTAGACGTGTATTTAGTGTTAGACGTGTATTTAGTGTTAGATGTGTATTTAGTGTTAGATGTGTATTTAGTGTTAGACGTGTATTTAGTGTTAGACGTGTATTTAGTGTTAGATGTGTATTTAGTGTTAGATGTGTATTTAGTGTTAGATGTGTATTTAGTGTTAGATGTGTATTTAGTGTTAGACGTGTATTTAGTGTTAGATGTCTATTTAGTGTTAGACGTGTATTTAGTTTTAGATGTGTATTTAGCGTTAGACTGTATTTAGTGTTAGACGTGTATTTAGTGTTAGATGTGTATTGAGTGTTAGACGTGTATTTAGCGTTAGATGTGTATTTAGTGTTAGACGTGTATTTAGCGTTAGATGTGTATTTAGTGTTAGACGTGTATTTATTGTTAGACGTGTATTTAGTGTTAGATGTGTATTTAGCGTTAGTTGTGTATGTAGCGTTAGATGTGTATTGAGTGTTAGACGTGTATTTAGCGTTAGATGTGTATTTAGTGTTAGACGTGTATTTAGCGTTAGATGTGTATTTAGCGTTAGTTGTGTATTCAGTGTTAGACGTGTATTTAGTGTTAGACGTGTATTTAGTGTTAGATGTGTATTAAGTGTTAGACGTGTATTTAGTGTTAGACGTGTATTTAGTGTTAGATGTGTATTTAGTGTTAGACGTGTATTTAGCGTTAGACATGTATTTAGCGTTAGATTTGTATTCAGTGTTAGTTGTGTATTTAGTGTTAGATGTGTATTTAGTGTTATACTGTATTTAGTGTTAGACGTTTTTTTAGTGTTAGATGTGTATTGAGCGTTAGATGTGTCTTTATTGTTAGTTTGTGTATTTACTATTAGATTGTGTATTTAGTGTTTGATGTGTATTTAGTGTTAGATTGTGTATTTAGTGTTAGATGTGTATTTAGTGGTATATGTGTATTTGGTGTTAGATGTGTATTAAGTGTTAGATGTGTATGTAGTGTTAGACATGTATTTAGTGGTAGACGTGTATTTAGTGGTAGATGTGTATTTAGCGTTAGATGTCTATTTAGCGTTAGTTGTGTATTTAGTGTTAGACGTGTATTTAGCGTTAGACGTTTATTTAGCGTTAGACGTGTATTTAGTGTTAGACGTGTATTTAGTGTTAGACGTGTATTTAGTGTAAGACGTGTATTTAGAGGTAGACGTGTATTTAGTGGTAGACGTGTATTTAGTGGTAGACGTGTATTTAGCGGTAGACGTGTATTTAGCGTTAG
The DNA here is from genome assembly GCA_023630585.1 of Cranoglanis bouderius. NCBI lineage: Eukaryota > Metazoa > Chordata > Actinopteri > Siluriformes > Cranoglanididae > Cranoglanis > Cranoglanis bouderius. The sequence goes on from JAMFTF010000054.1 coordinate 71,956, forward strand.
ATGTCTATTTAGCGTTAGACGTGTATTTAGCGTTAGACGTGTATTTAGTGTTAGACGTGTATTTAGTGTTAGACGTGTATTTAGTGTTAGACGTGTATTTAGTGTTAGACGTGTATTTAGTGTTAGATGTGTATTTAGTGTTAGATGTGTATTTAGTGTTTGATGTGTATTTGGTGTTAGATGTGTATTTAGTGTTAGATTGTGTATTTAGCATTAGACGTGTATTTAGCGTTAGATGTGTATTTAGTGTTAGACGTGTATTTAGTGTTAGATGTGTATTTAGTGTTAGATGTGTATTGAGCGTTAGATGTGTATTTAGTGTTAGATGTGTATTTAGTGTTAGTCGTGTATTTTGTGTTAGATGTGTATTTAGCTTTAGTTGTGTATTTAGCGTTAGATGTGTATTTAGTGTTAGACGTGTATTTAGTGTTAGACGTGTATTTAGTGTTAGACGTGTATTTAGTGTTAGACGTGTATTTAGTGTTAGACGTGTTTTTAGTGTTAGACGTGTATTTAGCGTTAGACGTGTATTTAGTGTTAGATGTGTATTTAGTGTTAGACGTGTATTTAGTGTTAGACGTGTATTTAGTGTTAGACGTGTATTTAGTGTTAGACGTGTATTTAGTGTTAGACGTGTATTTAGTGTTAGACGTGTATTTAGTGTTAGACGTGTATTTAGTGTTAGACGTGTATTTAGTGTTAGACGTGTATTTAGTGTTAGATGTGTATTTAGCGTTAGATGTGTATTTAGCGTTAGATGTGTATTTAGTGTTAGACGTGTATTTAGTGTTAGACGTGTATTTAGTGTTAGACGTGTATTTAGTGTTAGACGTGTATTTAGTGTTAGACGTGTATTTAGTGTTAGACGTGTATTTAGTGTTAGATGTGTATTTAGCGTTAGACGTGTATTTAGTGTTAGATGTGTATTTAGTGTTAGATGTGTATTTAGTGTTAGATGTGTATTTAGTGTTAGACGTGTATTTAGTGTTAGACGTGTATTTAGCGTTAGATGTGTATTTAGCGTTAGATGTGTATTAAGTGTTAGACGTGTATTTAGTGTTAGATGTGTATTTAGTGTTAGACGTGTATTTAGTGTTAGACGTGTATTTAGTGTTAGACGTGTATTTAGTGTTAGACGTGTATTTAGTGTTAGACGTGTATTTAGTGTTAGACGTGTATTTAGTGTTAGACGTGTATTTAGTGTTAGATGTGTATTTAGTGTTAGATGTGTATTTAGTGTTAGATGTGTATTTAGTGTTAGATGTGTATTTAGTGTTAGATGTGTATTTAGTGTTAGATGTGTATTTAGCGTTAGATGTGTATTTAGTGTTAGTTTGTGTATTTAGCGTTAGATGTGTATTTAGTGTTAGATGTGTATTTAGTGTTAGATGTGTATTTAGTGTTAGACGTGTATTTATTGTTAGACGTGTATTTAGTGTTAGACGTGTATTTAGCGTTAGACGTGTATTTAGCGTTAGATGTGTATTTAGTGTTAGATGTGTATTTAGTGTTAGATGTGTATTTAGTGTTAGACGTGTATTTAGTGTTAGACGTGTATTTAGTGTTAGACGTGTATTTAGTGTTAGACGTGTATTTAGCGTTAGATGTGTATTTAGCGTTAGATGTGTATTTAGTGTTAGACGTGTATTTAGTGTTAGACGTGTATTTAGTGTTAGATGTGTATTTAGCGTTAGATGTGTATTTAGTGTTAGACGTGTATTTAGTGTTAGATGTGTATTTAGTGTTAGATGTGTATTGTGTTAGACGGTATTTAGTGTTAGACGTGTATTGAGCGTTAGATGTGTTTTTAGTGTTAGACGTGTATTTAGTGTTAGTTGTTTATTAAGTGTTAGACGTGTATTTAGTGTTAGACGTGTGTTTAGCGTTAGACGTGTATTTAGCGTTAGATGTGTATTTAGTGTTAGACTGTATTTAGTGTTAGACGTATTTAGTGTTAGAAGTGTATTTAGTGTTAGAAGTGTATTGAGTGTTAGATTGTGTATTTAGTGTTAGATTGTGTATCTAGTGTTAGATTGTGTATCTAGTGTTAGATTGTGTATTTTGCGTTAGTTGTGTATTTGGTGGTAGACGTGTATTTAGCGGTAGATGTGTATTTAGCGTTAGATGTGTATTAAGAGTTAGACGTGTATTTAGTGTTAGATGTTTATTTAGCGTTAGACGTGTATTTAGCGTTAGATGTGTATTTAGCGTTAGACGTGTATTTAGTATTAGACGTGTATTCAGCGTTAGACGTGTATTCCGTGTTAGACGTGTATTTAGTGTTAGATGTGTATTTAGTGTTAGATGTGTATTTAGTGTTAGACGTGTATTTAGTGTTAGACGTGTTTTAGGTGTTAGACGTGTATTTAGTGTTAGACGTGTATTTAGTGTTAGACGTGTATTTAGTGTTAGACGTGTATTTAGTGTTAGACGTGTATTTAGTGTTAGATGTGTATTTAGTGTTAGACGTGTATTTAGCGTTAGACGTTTATTTAGCGTTAGACGTGTCTTTATTGTTAGTTTGTGTATTTACTATTAGATTGTGTATTTAGTGTTAGACGTGTATTTAGCGTGAGATGTGTATTTAGCGTTAGATGTGTATTTAGCGTTAGACGTGTATTTAGTGTTAGATGTGTATTTAGTGTTAGAAGTGTATTTAGTGTAAGACGTGTATTTAGTGGTAGACGTGTATTTAGTGGTAGATGTGTATTTAGCGTTAGATGTCTATTTAGCGTTAGTTGTGTATTTAGTGTTAGACGTGTATTTAGCGTTAGACGTGTATTTAGCGTTAGACGTGTATTTAGTGTTAGACGTGTATTTAGTGTTAGACGTGTATTTAGTGTTAGACGTGTATTTAGTGTTAGACGTGTATTTAGTGTTAGATGTGTATTTAGCGTTAGTTGTGTATTTAGTGTTAGACGTGTATTTAGTGTTAGACGTGTATTTAGTGTTAGACGTGTTTTTAGTGTTAGACGTGTATTTAGCGTTAGATGTGTATTTAGCGTTAGACGTGTATTTAGAGTTAGATGTGTATTTAGCGTTAGACGTGTATTTAGCGTTGGACGTGTATTCAGCGTTAGACGTCTATTTCGTGTTAGACGTGTATTTAGTGTTAGATGTGTATTTAGCTTTAGATTTGTATTTAGTGTTAGACGTGTATTTAGTGTTAGACGTGTATTTAGTGTTAGACGTGTTTTTAGTGTTAGACGTGTATTTCGTGTTAGACGTGTATTTAGTGTTAGACGTGTATTTAGTGTTAGATGTGTATTAAGTGTTAGATGTCTATTTATTGTTAGATGTCTATTTAGTGTTAGACGTGTATTAAGTGTTAGATGTGTATTTAGTGTTAGATTTGTATTAAGTGTTAGACGTGTATTTAGTGTTAGATGTGTATTAAGTGTTAGATGTCTATTTATTGTTAGATGTGTATTAAGTGTTAGACGTGTATTTAGTGTTAGACGTGTATTTAGTGTTAGATGTCTATTTAGTGTTAGATGTCTATTTAGTGTTAGACGTGTATTAAGTGTTAGACGTGTACTTAGTCTTAGACGTGTACTTAGTGTTAGATATGTATTTAGTGTTAGACGTGTATTTAGTGTTAGATGTGTATTTAGTGTTAGACGTGTATTTAGTGTTAGATGTGTATTAAGTGTTAGACGTGTATTTAGTGTTAGACGTGTATTTAGCGTTAGACGTGTATTTAGTGTTAGATGTGTATTAAGTGTTAGACGTGTATTTAGTGTTAGACGTGTATTTAGTGTTAGATGTGTATTAAGTGTTAGACGTGTATTTAGTGTTAGACGTGTATTTAGTGTTAGACGTGTATTTAGTGTTAGACGTGTATTTAGTGTTAGATGTGTATTTAGCGTTAGATGTGTATTTAGCGTTAGATGTGTATTTAGTGTTAGATGTGTATTTAGCGTTAGATGTGTATTTATTGTTAGTTTGTGTATTTAGCGATAGACGTGTATTTATTGTTAGATGTGTATTTAGCGTTAGTTTGTGTATTTAGTGTTAGACGTGTATTTAGCGTTAGATGTGTATTTAGCATTAGACGTGTATTTAGCGTTAGATGTGTATTTAGTGTAAGACGTGTATTTAGTGGTAGACGTGTATTTAGTGGTAGATGTGTATTTAGCGTTAGATGTCTATTTAGCGTTAGTTGTGTATTTAGTGTTAGACGTGTATTTAGCGTTAGACGTTTATTTAGCGTTAGACGTGTATTTAGTGTTAGACGTGTATTTAGTGTTAGACGTGTATTTAGTGTTAGACGTGTATTTAGTGTTAGACGTGTATTTAGTGGTAGACGTGTATTTAGTGTTAGACGTGTATTTAGTGTTAGACGTGTATTAAGTGTTAGACGTGTATTTAGTGTTAGACGTGTATTTAGTGTTAGACGTGTATTTAGTGTTAGACGTGTATTTAGTGTTAGACGTGTATTTAGTGTTAGACGTGTATTTAGTGTTAGATGTGTATTTAGTGTTAGATGTGTATTGAGCGTTAGTTGTGTATTTAGCCTTAGTTGTGTATTTAGCGTTAGACGTGTATTTAGCGTTAGATGTGTATTTAGCGTTAGATGTGTATTTAGTGTTAGACCTGTATTTAGTGTTAGACGTGTATTTAGTGGTAGACGTGTATTTAGTGGTAGACGTGTATTTAGTGGTAGACGTGTATTTAGTGGTAGATGTGTATTTCGTGTTGGATGTGTATTTAGCGTTAGTTGTGTATTTAGTGTTAGACGTGTATTTAGCGTTAGACGTGTATTTAGCGTTAGACGTGTATTAAGCGTTAGACGTGTATTTAGTGTTAGACGTGTATTTAGTGTTAGACGTGTATTTAGTGTTAGATGTGTATTTAGTGTTAGACGTGTATTTAGTGTTAGACGTGTATTTAGTGTTAGATGTGTATTTAGTGTTAGACGTGTATTTAGTGTTAGACGTGTATTTAGTGTTAGACGTGTATTTAGTGTTAGATGTGTATTTAGTGTTAGACGTGTATTTAGTGTTAGACGTGTATTTAGTGTTAGATGTGTATTTAGTGTTAGATGTGTATTTAGTGTTAGACGGTATTTAGTGTTAGATGTGTATTTAGTGTTAGATGTGTATTGAGCGTTAGATGTGTATTTAGTGTTAGATGTGTATTTAGTCTTAGATGTGTATTTAATGTTAGATGTGTATTTATTGTTAGATGTGTATTTAGGCTTAGTTTGTGTATTTAGTGTTAGATGTGTGTTTTGTGTTAGATGTGTATTGAGGGTTAGATGTGTATTTAGCGTTAGATTTGTATTTAGTGTTAGATGTGTATTTAGTGTTAGATGTGTATTTAGTGTTAGATGTGTATTTAGTGTTAGATGTGTATTTAGTGTTAGATGTGTATTTAGTGTTAGACGTGTATTTAGTGTTAGACGTGTATTTAGTGTTAGACGTGTATTTAGTGTTAGACGTGTATTTAGTGTTAGACGTGTATTTAGTGTTAGACGTGTATTTAGTGTTAGATGTGTATTTAGTGTTAGACGTGTATTTAGTGTTGGTTTGTGTATTTAGTGTTAGATGTGTATTTATTGTTAGTTTGTGTATTTACTATTAGATTGTGTATTTAGTGTTAGATGTGTATTGAGCGTTAGACGTGTATTTAGTGTTAGATGTGTTTTTAGTGTTAGACGTGTATTTAGTGTTAGACGTGTATTTAGTGTTAGACGTGTATTTAGTGTTAGATGTGTATTTAGTGTTAGATGTGTATTTAGTGTTAGATGTGTATTTAGCGTTAGACGTGTATTTAGCGTTAGACGTGTATTTAGCGTTAGACGTGTATTTAGCGTTAGACGTGTATTTAGTGTTAGACGTGTATTTAGTGTTAGACGTGTATTTAGTGTTAGACGTGTATTTAGTGTTAGATGTGTATTTAGTGTTAGATGTGTATTTAGTGTTAGATGTGTATTGAGCGTTAGATGTGTATTTAGTGTTAGACGTGTATTTAGTGTTAGACTTGTATTTAGTGTTAGATGTGTTTTTAGTGTTAGACGTGTATTAAGTGTTAGACGTGTATTTAGTCTTAGACGTGTACTTAGTGTTAGATATGTATTTAGTGTTAGACGTGTATTTAGTGTTAGATGTGTATTTAGTGTTAGACGTGTATTTAGTGTTAGATGTGTATTAAGTGTTAGACGTGTATTTAGTGTTAGACGTGTATTTAGTGTTAGATGTGTATTTAGTGTTAGACGTGTATTTAGCGTTAGATTTGTATTTAGCGTTAGATTTGTATTTGGCGTTAGATGTGTATTTAGTGATAGTTGTGTATTTAGTGTTAGATGTGTATTTAGTGTTAGACGTGTATTTAGTGTTAGATGTGTATTTAGCGTTAGATGTGTATTTAGTGTTAGACGTGTATTTAGCGTTAGATGTGTATTTAGCGTTAGATGTGTATTTAGCGTTAGACGTGTATTTAGTGTTAGACGTGTATTTAGTGTTAGACGTGTATTTAGTGTTAGACGTGTATTTAGTGTTAGATGTGTATTTAGTGTTAGACGTGTATTAAGTGTTAGGCGTGTATTTAGTGTTAGATGTGTATTTAGTGTTAGACGTGTATTTAGTGTTAGATGTGTATTAAGTGTTAGACTGTATTTAGTGTTAGACGTGTATTTAGTGTTAGAAGTGTATTTAGTGTTAGACGTGTATTGAGCGTTAGATGTGTATTTAGCGTTAGACGTGTATTTAGCGTTAGATGTGTATTTAGCGTTAGATGTGTATTAAGTGTTAGGCGTGTATTTACTATTAGATTGTTTATTTAGTGTTAGATTGTGTATTTAGTCTTAGATGTGTATTTAGTGTTAGATGTGTATTTAGTGTTAAATTGTGTATTTAGTGTTAGATGTGTATTTAGTGTCAGTTGTGTATTTAGCGTTAGACGTGTATTTAGTGTTAGATGTGTATTTAGTGTTAGATGTGTATTTAGCGTTAGATGTGTATTTACCGATAGATTTGTATTTAGCGTTAGATGTGTATTGAGCGTTAGATGTGTATTTGTATTACGTGTTAGACGTGTATTTAGTGTTAGATGTGTATTTCGTGTTAGACGTGTATTTAGTGTTAGATGTGTATTGAGCGTTAGATGTGTATTTAGTGTTAGATGTGTATTTAGTGTTAGACGTGTATTTAGTGTTAGACGTGTATTTAGCGTTAGACGTGTATTTAGCGTTAGACGTGTATTTTAGTGTTAGACGTGAATTTAGTGTTAGACGTGTATTGAGCGTTAGACGTGTATTGAGCGTTAGACGTGTATTTAGCGTCAGACGTGTATTTAGTGTTAGACGTGTATTTAGCGTTAGATGTGTATTTAGTGTTAGATGTGTATTTAGTGTTACACGTGTTTTTAGTGTTAGACGTGTATTTAGTGTTAGACGTGTATTTAGTGTTAGACGTGTATTTAGTGTTAGACGTGTATTTAGTGTTAGACGTGTATTTAGTGTTAGACGTGTATTTAGTGTTAGACGTGTATTTAGCGTTAGTTGTGTATTTAGTGTTAGATGTGTATTTAGTGTTATACTGTATTTAGTGTTAGACTTTTTTTAGTGTTAGATGTGTATTGAGCGTTAGATGTGTCTTTATTGTTAGTTTGTGTATTTACTATTAGATTGTGTATTTAGTGTTTGATGTGTATTTAGTGTTAGATTGTGTATTTAGTGTTAGATGTGTATTTAGTGGTAGATGTGTATTTGGTGTTAGATGTGTATTAAGTGTTAGATGTGTATGTAGTGTTAGACGTGTATTTAGTGGTAGACGTGTATTTAGTGGTAGATGTGTATTTAGCGTTAGATGTCTATTTAGCGTTAGTTGTGTATTTAGTGTTAGACGTGTATTTAGCGTTAGACGTTTATTTAGCGTTAGACGTGTATTTAGTGTTAGACGTGTATTTAGTGTTAGACGTGTATTTAGTGTTAGATGTGTATTTAGTGTTAGACGGTATTTAGTGTTAGACGTGTATTTAGCGTTAGATGTGTATTAAGCGTTAGATGTGTATTTAGTGTTAGATGTGTATTAAGTGTTAGACGTGTATTTAGTGTTAGACTGTATTTAGTGTTAGACGTGTATTTTGCGTTAGATGTGTATTTAGTGTTAGACATGTATTAAGTGTTAGACGTGTATTTAGTGTTAGATCTGTATTTAGTGTTAGACGTGTATTTAGTGTTAGAACTGTATTTAGTTTTAGACGTGTATTCAGTGTTAGTTGTGTATTTGTTGTTAGACGTGTATTTAGCGTTAGACGTGTATTTAGCGTTAGACGTGAATTTAGCGTTAGACGTGTATTTAGCGTTAGACTTGTATTTAGCGTTAGATGTGTATTTAGTGTTAGTTTGAGTATGTAGTGTTAGATGTGTATTTATTTTTAGATGTGTATTTAGTGTTAGACCTGTATTTAGCGTTAGACGTGTATTTGGTGTTAGACGTGTATTTATTGTTAGACGTGTATTTAGCGTTAGACGTGTATTTAGCGTTAGACGTGTATTTAGCGTTAGATGTGTATTTAGCGTTAGATGTGTATTTAGTGTTAGACGTGTATTTAGTGTTAGACGTGTATTTAGTGTTAGACGTGTATTTAGTGTTAGACGTGTATTTAGTGTTAGACGTGTATTTAGTGTTAGACGTGTATTTAGTGTTAGACTGTATTTAGTGTTAGACGTGTATTTAGCGTTAGACGTGTATTTCGTGTTAGATGTGTATTTCGTGTTTGATGTGTATTTCGTGTTAGATGTGTATTTAGCGTTAGATGTGTATTTAGCGTTAGATTTGTATTAAGTGTTAGACGTGTATTTCGTGTTAGATGTGTATTTCGTGTTTGATGTGTATTTCGTGTTAGATGTGTATTTAGCGTTAGATGTGTATTTAGCGTTAGATTTGTATTAAGTGTTAGACGTGTATTTTGTGTTAGACGTGTATTTTGTGTTAGACGTGTATTTAGCGTTAGATGTTTATTCAGTGTTAGACGTTTATTTCGTGTTAGATGTGTATTTAGCGTTAGATATGTATTTAGTGTTAGACGTGTATTTAGCGTTAGACGTGTATTTAGCGTTAGATGTGTATTTAGTGTTAGACGTGTATTTAGTGTTAGATGTGTATTAAGTGTTAGACGTGTATTTAGTGTTAGATGTGTATTTAGTGTTAGACGTGTATTTAGTGTTAGACGTGTATTTAGTTTTAGATGTGTATTTAGCGTTAGACGTGTATTTAGCGTTAGATTTGTATTCAGTGTTAGTTGTGTATTTAGTGTGAGACGTGTATTTAGTGTTAGACGTGTATTTAGTGTTAGACGTGTTTTTAGTGTTAGATGTGTATTTAGTGTTAGATGTGTATTTAGTGTTAGACGTGTATTTAGTGTTAGATGTGTATTTAGTGTTAGATGTGTATTTAGTGTTAGATGTGTATTTAGTGTTAGATGTGTATTTAGTGTTAGATGTGTATTTAGTGTTAGATGTGTATTTAGTGTTAGTTGTGTATTTAGTGTTAGACGTGTATTTAGTGTTAGACGTGTATTTAGCGTTAGATGTGTATTTAGTGTTAGATGTCTATTTAGTGTTAGACGTGTATTTAGTGTTAGACGTGTATTTAGTGTTAGACGTGTAATCAGCGTTAGACGTGTATTTAGCGTTAGACGTGTATTTAGTGTTAGACGTGTATTTAGTGTTAGACGTGTATTTAGTGTTAGACGTGTATTTAGTGTTAGATGTGTATTTAGCGTTAGACGTGTATTTAGTGTTAGACGTGTATTTAGTGTTAGACGTGTATTTAGTGTTAGACGTGTATTTAGTGTTAGACGTGTATTTAGTGTTAGACGTGTATTTAGTGTTAGACGTGTATTTAGCGTTAGACGTGTATTTAGCGTTAGACGTGTATTTAGTGTTAGATGTGTATTCATTGTTAGTTTGTGTATTTACTATTAGATTGTGTATTTAGTGTTTGATGTGTATTTAATGTTAGATGTGTATTTATTGTTAGATCTGTATTTAGCCTTAATTTGTTTGTTTAGTGTTAGTTTGTGTATTTAGCGTTAGATGTGTATTTAGTGTTAGACGTGTATTTAGTCTTAGTTTTTGTATTTAGTGTTAGTTTGTGTATTTAGTATTAGGTTGTGTATTTAGTGTTAGATGTGTATTTAGTGTTAGATGTGTGTTTAGTGTTAGTTTGTGTATTTAGTGTTAGATGTGTATTTAGTGTTAGTCTGTGTATTTAACGTAAGATGTGTATTTAGCCTTAATTTGTTTGTTTATTGTTAGTTTGTGTATTTAGCGTTAGATGTGTATTTAGTGTTAGACGTGTATTTAGTGGTAGACGTGTATTTAGTGGTAGATGTGTATTTAGCGTTAGATGTCTATTTAGCGTTAGATGTGTATTAAGTGTTAGACGTGTATTTAGCGTTAGTTGTGTATTTAGTGTTACACGTGTATTTAGCGTTAGACGTGTATTTAGCGTTAGATGTGTATTAAGTGTTAGACATGTATTTAGTGTTAGACGTGTATTTAGTGTTAGATGTGTATTTAGTGTTAGACGTGTATTTAGCGTTAGACGTGTATTTAGTGTTAGATGTGTATTTAGTGTTAGACGTGTATTTAGTGTTAGACGTGTATTTAGCGTTAGATTTGTATTCAGTGTTAGTTGTGTATTTAGTGTTAGATGTGTATTTAGTGTTATACTGTATTTAGTGTTAGACTTTTTTTAGTGTTAGATGTGTATTGAGCGTTAGATGTGTCTTTATTGTTAGTTTGTGTATTTACTATTAGATTGTGTATTTAGTGTTTGATGTGTATTTAGTGTTAGATTGTGTATTTAGTGTTAGATGTGTATTTAGTGGTAGATGTGTATTTGGTGTTAGATGTGTATTAAGTGTTAGATGTGTATGTAGTGTTAGACGTGTATTTAGTGGTAGACGTGTATTTAGTGGTAGATGTGTATTTAGCGTTAGATGTCTATTTAGCGTTAGTTGTGTATTTAGTGTTAGACGTGTATTTAGCGTTAGACGTTTATTTAGCGTTAGACGTGTATTTAGTGTTAGACGTGTATTTAGTGTTAGACGTGTATTTAGTGTAAGACGTGTATTTATTGTAAGACGTGTATTTAGTGGTAGACGTGTATTTAGTGGTAGACGTGTATTTAGCGTTAGTTGTGTATTTAGTGTTAGACGTGTATTTAGTGTTAGACGTGTATTAAGTGTTAGACGTGTATTAAGTGTTAGACGTGTATTTAGTGTTAGACGTGTATTTAGTGTTAGATGTGTATTTAGTGTTATACTGTATTTAGTGTTAGACTTTTTTTAGTGTTAGATGTGTATTGAGCGTTAGATGTGTCTTTATTGTTAGTTTGTGTATTTACTATTAGATTGTGTATTTAGTGTTTGATGTGTATTTAGTGTTAGATTGTGTATTTAGTGTTAGATGTGTATTTAGTGGTAGATGTGTATTTGGTGTTAGATGTGTATTAAGTGTTAGATGTGTATGTAGTGTTAGACGTGTATTTAGTGGTAGACGTGTATTTAGTGGTAGATGTGTATTTAGCGTTAGATGTCTATTTAGCGTTAGTTGTGTATTTAGTGTTAGACGTGTATTTAGCGTTAGACGTGTATTTAGTGTTAGACGTGTATTTAGTGTTAGACGTGTATTTAGTGTTAGACGTGTATTTAGCGTTAGATGTGTGTTTAGCGTTAGACGTGTATTTAGTGTTAGTTTGTGTATTTAGTGTTAGATGTGTCTTTATTGTTAGTTTGTGTATTTACTATTAGATTGTGTATTTAGTGTTTGATGTGTATTTAATGTTAGATGTGTATTTATTGTTAGATGTGTATTTAGTCTTAGTTTGTGTATTTAGTTTTAGATGTGTATTTAGTGTTAGATGTGTATTTAGTGTTAGATCTGTATTTAGTCTTAGTTTTTGTATTTAGTGTTAGTTTGTGTATTTAGTATTAGGTTGTGTATTTAGTGTTAGATGTGTATTTAGTGTTAGATGTGTGTTTAGTGTTAGTTTGTGTAATTAGTGTTAGATGTGTATTTAGTGTTAGATTGTGTATTTAGTGTTAGATGTGTATTTAGTGTTAGATGTGTATTTAGCGTTGGATGTGTATTTAGTGTTAGACGTGTATTTAGCGTTAGACGTGTATTTAGCGTTAGATTTGTATTTAGTGTTAGTTGTGTATTTAGTGTTAGATGTGTATTTAGTGTTAGATGTGTATTGAGCGTTAGATGTGTATTTAGCGTTAGACGTGTATTTAGCGTTAGACGTGTATTTAGTGTTAGACGTGTAATTAGTGTTAGATTTGTATTTAGCGTTAGATGTGTATTTAGCGTTAGATTTGTATTTAGTGTTAGTTGTGTATTTAGTGTTAGATGTGTATTTAGTGTTAGATGTGTATTTAGCGCTAGATGTGTATTAAGTGTTAGACGTGTATTTAGTGTTAGATGTGTATTTAGTGTTAGACGTGTATTTAGTTTTAGACGTGTATTAAGTGTTAGACGTCTATTTAGTGTTAGTTGTGTATTTAGTGGTAGACGTGTATTTAGCGGTAGATGTGTATTTAGCGTTAGATGTCTATTTGGTGTTAGACGTGTATTTAGTGTTAGATGTGAATTTAGTGTTAGATGTGTATTGAGCGTTAGATGTGTATTTAGCGTTAATTTTGTATTTAGTGTTAGACGTGTATTTAGCGTTAATTTTGTATTTAGTGTTAGACGTGTATTTAGTGTTAGACGTGTATTGAGCGTTAGACGTGTATTTAGTGTTAGACGTGTATTTAGCGTTAGACGTGTATTTAGCGTTACACGTGTATTAAGTGTTAGACGTGTATTTAGTGTTAGACGTGTATTTAGTGTTAGATGTGTATTTAGTGTTATACTGTATTTAGTGTTAGACGTTTTTTTAGTGTTAGATGTGTATTGAGCGGTAGACGTGTATTTAGCGTTAGATTTTTATTCAGTGTTAGTTGTGTATTTAGTGTTAGATGTGTATTTAGCTTTTGTTGTGTATTTAGCGTTAGATGTGTATTTAGCGTTAGATGTGTATTTGGTGTTAGATGTGTATTAAGTGTTAGATGTGTATGTAGTGTTAGACGTGTATTTAGTGGTAGACGTGTATTTAGTGGTAGATGTGTATTTAGCGTTAGATGTCTATTTAGCGTTAGTTGTGTATTTAGTGTTAGACGTGTATTTAGCGTTAGACGTTTATTTAGCGTTAGACGTGTATTTAGTGTTAGACGTGTATTTAGCGTTAGACGTGTATTTAGCGTTAGACGTGTATTTAGCGTTAGTTTGTGTATTTAGCGTTAGACGTGTATTTAGTGTTAGTCGTGTATTTAGTGTTAGATGTCTATTTAGTGTTAGACGTGTATTTAGTGTTAGTTTGTGTATTTAGTGTTAGATGTGTTTTTAGCGTTAGATATGAATTTAGCGTTAGACGTGTATTTAGCGTTAGACGTGTATTTAGCGTTAGTTGTGTATTTAGTGTTAGACGTGTATTTATTTTTAGTTGTGCACTTAGTGTTAGTTTATGTATTTAGTGTTAGACGTGTTTTTAGTGTTAGACGTGTATTTAGTGTTAGACGTGTATTTAGTGTTAGAAGTGTATTTAGCGTTAGATGTGTATTTAGCGTTAGACGTGTATTTAGCGTTGGACGTGTATTTAGCGTTAGATGTGTATTTAGCTTTAGATTTGTATTTAGCTTTAGATTTGTATTTAGTGTTAGACGTGTATTTAGTGTTAGACGTGTATTTAGCTTTAGACGTGTATTTAGCGTTAGATGTGTATTTAGCGTTAGACGTGTATTTCGTGTTAGAGGTGTATTTAGTGTTAGATGTGTATTTAGTGTTAGACGTGTTTTTAGTGTTAGACGTGTATTTAGCGTTAGATGTGTATTTAGTGGTAGACGTGTTTTTAGTGTAAGACGTGTATTTAGTGTTAGACGTGTATTTAGTGTTAGACGTGTATTTCGTGTTAGATGTGTATTTACTGTTAGATGTGTATATAGTGTTAGATTGTGTATTTAGTGTTAGATGTGGATTTAGTGTTAGACGTGTATTTAGCGTTAGACGTGTATTTAGCGTTAGACGTGTATTTAGCGTTAGACGTTTATTTCGTGTTAGACGTGTATTTAGCTTTAGATGTGTATTTAGCGTTAGATTTGTATTTAGTGTTTGTTGTGTATTTAGCGTTAGATGTGTATTGAGCGTTAGATGTGTAATTAGCGTTAGATGTGTATTTAGCGATAGATGTGTATTTAGCTTTAGTTGTGTATTTAGCGTTAGATGTGTATTTAGCGTTAGATGTGTATTTAGTGTTAGACGTGTATTTAGTGTTAGACGTGTATTTAGTGTTAGATGTGTATTTAGTGTTAGACGGTATTTAGTGTTAGACGTGTATTTAGCGTTAGATTTGTATTTAGTGTTAGTTGTGTATTTAGTGTTAGATGTGTATTAAGTGTTAGACGTGTATTTAGTGTTAGATGTGTATTTAGTGTTAGACTGTATTTAGTGTTAGACGTGTATTTAGCGTTAGTTTGTGTATTTACTATTAGATTGTGTATTTAGTGTTTGATGTGTATTTAGTGTTAGATTGTGTATTTAGTGTTAGATGTGTATTTAGTGGTAGATGTGTATTTGGTGTTAGATGTGTATTAAGTGTTAGATGTGTATGTAGTGTTAGACGTGTATTTAGTGGTAGACGTGTATTTAGTGGTAGATGTGTATTTAGCGTTAGATGTCTATTTAGCGTTAGTTGTGTATTTAGTGTTAGACGTGTATTTAGCGTTAGACGTGTATTTAGCGTTAGACGTGTATTTAGCGTTAGACGTGTATTTAGTGTTAGACGTGTATTTAGTGTTAGACGTGTATTTAGTGTTAGACGTGTATTTAGTGTTAGACGTGTATTTAGCGTTAGATGTGTGTTTAGCGTTAGACGTGTATTTAGTGTTAGTTTGTGTATTTAGTGTTAGATGTGTCTTTATTGTTAGTTTGTGTATTTACTATTAGATTGTGTATTTAGTGTTTGATGTGTATTTAATGTTAGATGTGTATTTATTGTTAGATGTGTATTTAGTCTTAGTTTGTGTATTTAGTGTTAGATGTGTATTTAGTGTTAGATGTGTATTTAGTGTTAGATGTGTATTTAGTGTTAGTTTTTGTATTTAGTGTTAGTTTGTGTATTTAGTATTAGGTTGTGTATTTAGTGTTAGATGTGTATTTAGTGTTAGATGTGTGTTTAGTGTTAGTTTGTGTATTTAGTGTTAGATGTGTATTTAGTGTTAGACGTGTATTTAGTGTTAGACGTGTATTTAGCGTTAGATTTGTATTTAGTGTTAGTTGTGTATTTAGTGTTAGACGTGTATTTAGTGTTAGACGTGTATTTAGTGTTAGATGTGTATTTAGTGTTATACTGTATTTAGTGTTAGACGTTTTTTTAGTGTTAGATGTGTATTGAGCGGTAGACGTGTATTTAGCGTTAGTTGTGTATTTAGTGTTAGATGTGTATTGAGCGTTAGATTTGTATTTAGTGATAGTTGTGTATTTAGTGTTAGACGTGTATTTAGTGTCAGATGTGTATTTAGCGTTAGACGTGTATTTAGCGTTAGACGTGTATTTAATATTTGATGTGTTTAGTGTTAGTTTGTGTATTTAGTGGTAGACGTGTATTTAGTGGTAGACGTGTATTTAGTGGTAGACGTGTATTGAGCGGTAGACGTGTATTTAGTGGTAGATGTGTATTTAGCGTTAGATGTCTATTTAGCGTTAGTTGTGTATTTAGTGTTAGACGTGTATTTAGCGTTAGACGTTTATTTAGCGTTAGACGTGTATTTAGTGTTAGACGTGTATTTAGTGTTAGACGTGTATTTAGTGTTAGACGTGTATTTAGTGGTAGACGTGTATTTAGTGGTAGACGTGTATTTAGCGTTAGTAGTGTATTTAGTGTTAGACGTGTATTTAGTGTTAGACGTGTATTAATTGTTAGACGTGTATTAAGTGTTAGACGTGTATTTAGTGTTAGACGTGTATTTAGTGTTAGACGTGTATTTAGTGTTAGACGTGTATTTAGCGTTAGATGTGTGTTTAGCGTTAGACGTGTATTTAGTGTTAGTTTGTGTATTTAGTGTTAGATGTGTCTTTATTGTTAGTTTGTGTATTTACTATTAGATTGTGTATTTAGTGTTTGATGTGTATTTAATGTTAGATGTGTATTTATTGTTAGATGTGTATTTAGTCTTAGTTTGTGTATTTAGTGTTAGATGTGTATTTAGTGTTAGATGTGTATTTAGTGTTAGATCTGTATTTAGTCTTAGTTTTTGTATTTAGTGTTAGTTTGTGTATTTAGTATTAGGTTGTGTATTTAGTGTTAGATGTGTATTTAGTGTTAGATGTGTATTTAGTGTTAGATTGTTTATTAAGTGTTAGACGTGTATTTAGTGTTAGACGTGTATTTAGTGTTAGATGTGTATTTAGTGTTATACTGTATTTAGTGTTAGACGTTTTTTTAGTGTTAGATGTGTACTGAGCGTTAGACGAGTATTTAGTGGTAGATGTGTATTTGGTGGTAGACGTTTATTTAGCGTTAGATGTCTATTTAGCGTTAGATGTGTATTAAGTGTTAGACGTGTATTTAGCGTTAGTTGTGTATTTAGTGTTAGACGTGTATTTAGCGTTAGATGTGTATTTAGCGCTAGATGTGTATTAAGTGTTAGACATGTATTTAGTGTTAGACGTGTATTTAGTGTTAGATGTGTATTAAGTGTTATACGTGTATTTAGTGTTAGATGTGTATTTAGTGTTAGCCGTGTATTGAGCGTGAGATGTGTATATAGCGTGAGATGTGTATTTAGCGGTAGACGTGTATTTAGCGTTAGACATGTATTTAGCGTTAGATGTGTATTAAGAGTTAGACGTGTATTTAGTGTTAGATGTGTATTTAGTGTAAGTTGTATATTTAGTGTAAGATGTATATTTAGTGTTAGATGTGTATTTAGTGTCTTCTCCTCAGCCTCAGTCACAGAAACCTGAAATTCACAGTGCAAATATTGTTGGCTTTAGGTGTTTGTAGCACTCCTGAGCACTAGCATTCAGTCCAAACATCATGTTTAGTTGCAGCTCTCTGATCTATCTAAAGGGCCACAGAGCCTACAGTACAATGTCTGACACAGAATCCTTATATTCATCAGACTTCTGATCTAATTTTAACGCATTGTTTTCCTGACAAAAACTGCGTTTAATGAACTTAATGAAGGTCTGGATTGCTGTCCTTAGCCTAGTGCTGGAGTACAAACTTCATTTCCTCCTCCATAAGCACCAAACACTTCAATCCAGATATTTAAAAAGTTAGGAACAGAACAAACTTACCGTGACCTGGTCCTGAGGAACCTCTGTGGGTCGGACCAGAGCCGGTTCCATGGCCCGGTCACACACTGGGTCTAAACAATACAAACAAAAAGCCATCAGACATCATCATCATGTATTATTTCTGTTTTGAATTCCAGACCAGAAAGAGAGAGTGCTTTCACCCATCAGTGCATCTTTCAAGCAGCGCGAGCGCCGGCCAAAATAGGGCTAAAGCCTGTTAGCTTATGAAGGACTGAACAAATCTACTAAATTCATTTCTTTTAAAGGACAGAAGTAAACTTAGCACTGCATGGTTACAGCAGCACGACTGAGAAATAGTTGTACCTTCAGTTGTGTCCTCGGGGTCCGCTGTTGTTTTCTCTCCATCGCCTCGTTTAACATAACAGTAAATGCCGGCTGCCGTGGCTGCAGCTCCGGCCGTGTACAGCAGGGGGCGCAGTGGAAGATCCGCTACACCAGCGCCAAGTGCACTCAGGAACTTATTCATTTTCTCTCCTGATCAGAGCAACTTCAATAATCACCTTAACTCGCCAAAGTTCAGTGAATTTCTGAAAGATCCGCGTTGTTTTTCCACTCTTTAAAGCCGGAGCTCTTCGGTGACGTCACAGAATCAGAATCAGAATCAGAATCAGAATCAGAATCAGAATCAGAATCAGCTTTACTGCCTAGTATGTTTACACATACAAGGATTTTTTTTTAACCATTGTTTATTCAGGGAAAATTGACTGAGCATAAAGCTCTTTTACAGCAATGCCCTGAGTTCACATTCATACTAGCCTACATTCAGAAAAAGAAAGATAATATAATATAATAAAGACATAGATAATAATAATAATAATAATAATAATAATAATAATAATAATAATAATAATAATAAATAAATTATATATATATATATATATATATATATATATATATATATATATATATATATATATATATATATATATATAATGAATTTAATAAAAAATAAATACAATACACAGTATTATATATGGATGTAACATTTATATACATATATACATATATATTAGATTTTTGATATCAGATTAGATATATGTATTAGATTTTGGTTGGAGATGAAACCTGCAGGAAGGTAGATCTCCAGGAACAGGGCTGGTGGGCACTTTCATATCAGTATGGCGGTGTACAAAATTAGCAAAATCCGGGACTTTAACTTTCATACTGTCTTTAACTTTCCCATAAGAAGGAATGAGAGTATTTTCTTACCACCTCAGTGTGAACAACCATTCTGATCTGTTCTACAATGTCTGATCTGAAGCCATAGAGGAAAACATTTTAGCCAGAATTAGAGCTAAAATTGGGGCTGGTGTAGATTGAAAGCTACTGAAAGGCTCTTTTTAATGGCTATCATGTGGTACGTGTCGGTTGTTACGACCCCGAACTATCGGTCACTTCCCTAGTGCAGATGATTCCTGTTCTGGTAATGGTGGAGGCTCTTCATGAAAGAAGGTGACCACATGACAACGTGACCACGTGTGCGTTCTTCGCTCTTCCTGGGGTGCAGCATTAATAAAACAGTGTCCCACTACCAACAACAAAAAGGATGTAATTAATATTAAAGAAAATATTAACACAAATAACATTTGCATAAAGATCCGGGGCTTGAAGTGTTTAAAACCCCAACAACAACGACACCTGAATATTAATAAAACTCACTAATTAGTGGCTCTAGAGATGAAGAGCTAATAGCTGTTAATTTCATGAAGGAAATGGATCCACAAAGCATTTTAAAATAATAATTAAAATAAGAGAAGATAAGATAAATGTTTATTAATCTCTCATGGGGAAATTGAAGTGTTATAGCAGCATGATATTATGAATATAATGTTATAAACACAGACAGCAGAAATAGAAATATAACAGCAGTAGTGTTCATATGACAAGAATGTGCAAAAATACAGAAGTGCAAGAGGAAAATTAGAATTAAAAAAATGACAGGAAAAAGATTCTGTTAAAATGCTCATTGAAAAATTGGGAAACAATTTAATTGGAATATTTTATTTAAGAATAATGTCAAAAACACTTTGAACTGCTTTACTGCAATTAACAGCAGTTCAGCCTATTGATTCAGTTCAGCTGATAATCGCAAATTTAATTTTTTTATCTCTAATATTTGGATATTGTACAGAAATGACACTGTCTGAATCAATATGATAAGGCTGTAAGTATTACTTTGTTCTGTAATCATTTCTAGTCATGATCTTATAATTTTATATACAATTTAAATGTGCTTTCTATCTAATAATTTACTTGTTTTATATTTGAAATTTATATATATATATATATATATATATATATATATATATATATATATATATATATATATATATATATATATATATGATTTTAATATTAAATCCTGCTGTAGTAGTGAATGTCCAAGTGGTTCAACAAAGGACCAGATTGTGTCTTCTCTAATGAATATAAGGGCATAATCCTCCAAAGAAGTATCATGTTATTTGGTTTGGGCAGAAAAGTCGCAGGTTTAAGTTACGAGGTGGTTTACTGTAGTTTCCAATGAACATTAAACTGTCAATCAGTTACATTTGGATAACTGAAATGAGAAGAAGTCAGATTGTGTTCCTGAAACAGCTCCTCGTCTCTCACACTCTCACAAAAAAGAAAGAACAAAAAAGAGAATGAGGAATCATTTGATTTGGATTCATGCAGCATTAAATATACATACTGGATCCAAGTCAGATTTCACAGCAGGTACAGATTACTGCTCGGAGAAGATAGAGCTGCCTGGCGATGTAACCTCACGCCTTTCTGCAGGAAACCTGTCAGTTCCAGGAACCTCCTAAAACATCGGCCGTGTGTATATAGTGTGGAACTGAGACGTCGATGGAGTGAAGGGTGTAATTGGAAGCAGACACAGAACCACGGTGAGATATTGGATTAATTTAGATGTGGGTTGGGATGTACACAATCTGAGGAAGTTGTTGAAAGCAGGAGGGATGAGAGAAGATATGGAACCTGTACTAGTGTTGATCAGTTCCTTTTCATCTTGTCATTTCAGGAAGAAGCAAAAATAACCAAGCAATGATGATGTTATAGATAAACCGCCCCTGAAGTTAAAACCAGTGTTTCATAGCTTTTTGTACCTGTTTCTTAATGCATTAGACACCAATATAACATTATGTCCAGAAATGAATACATAAAATAGTTTAGACATTTTAATTTGATAATTTGTCACTTCCAGGAAAAGAATTAACATTTTTTTGATGACTCATCCTGTACTCATCTTGAGTTTGTCCAATTAAAAACTCTCTAGAATGTATATACCCCACCCCCGGGGGCGTGTCTTACTCTGCAGTAGCAGCTCGTTAGCAGTAAACCCGGTTCATTGGTATGTTTTTGTCCGCATGTCTTCACACGTACTATTCCCTTTTCCAACTGTGAATAAATGTTTGGAGTTTATTCATGTGGAAGTGGGCGGAGCTTTGTGACTTTTACTGACTCGGAGTGTTTGACCGACTCAGAGATGTTCAGTGTCGGAATGTTTCTTCCTCAGACTGATAGAGAATGTGATTCAGTGTTTATACCCCGTCTCCATAAGTAAGAGTCAGTAATATCATTTTATCTCCCATTCAGACGCGTCAGACCCTGCGGCTCTCCGTTACCATTGGCATCGCTGACGCTAGGCTTCACCTCGAACACATACATCATAGATCCAAATACACACGCAGATGCCGTCTTGTCGTCTATTATTAAAGTAGTCCTGGTTAAAGTGGACAGGTGTGGGGTGAAGGCGGCGGTGAGGAATCCTCCACAGCTGAAAAAAACTCTTTACTCTTGGACTCTTATTATAAACTCTTCGTTGTTCTGCATATTCAGCTACCTTGCTGTCAGGTGTGTTTAGATTGGACGTCGGTGTGGTACGGTGTATCTCGAATGCTATTGGCTGTTGTGTAAATCAGTCGACACGTTGCCACTCTGACTTCCTGTTTCAGAAGGAAGTACATCAATCAAAGTACACAATCAAATCATGGATCATAAGATGTTTAGTGGAAACATTAAAGGCCCAGTAAGCACGTGTCCTCTGTGCATGGTAACACTGGTTTTAGAGCTCTACACTGACACCTGGTGGTTAGATGTTATGGAGTGTTGTGTAGCCCTGATGTGGCTATGACATTCGATGGAGAAAACTGTGCGTTGCTCAATGTTTTATATATTTTATCAGCTTTTTTGTTCTACCACATTTGACAACAACAGATCGGTGGTACAGCTGGTATGGTTGTTTTCTCCGTATTAAACTTAACAGCGATTATTGAAAATCACAGTAACTCATCGACAATTATGCAATTTGAAGCCGATCAGTGGAGGTTCATATTAGTGAGTCTCCTTATACAGAAAACCTCAGGAGGGAAATATGAGAATGAACAATTTACAAATGAATTAATTACTGTCCAGCTTGATAAATGATAAATGAGGCTGTCTGTGTCTGCCTGTAAGGTGCATGGATGATCCTCCACTTAGAGGTCACAGAAAAGGCCTTAGGCTGCAATTTTATCCAGTAACTCACTGTACTTGTGAAGATCAGTTTCCGTGTGCAGGTCGCTCGTTGCTATGGAAACTAAGTGACTTCATGCATGCATGCATTCTTTCAGATGTGATGTGAATGGATGAGGGCAGGATATTGAATATTGGCCACCTGAAACACAAGCTGCACCTGAGCAAACTTACCTGTGCTGAGGAGGTGGAAATGCATCGGTGAGATAAAGCAGGAGTGTCAAACACTCAGTGCTCGCTCTTCTAGAACACCACATTCAGTCCACTAGTCCATTGGTCATTGATAAATACCGTCATTCTTCTTCTTCTTCCTCTTCTTCTTCTCCTGCTTCCTCTCGTTCTTCTTTTTAAGAAATAAATGCTTGAGAAAATCTGGATGACCAGCAGAGGGCGCACTCTGATCTATTCTCTACCTTTGGGTAAAACCTTTTTCCATCACTCATTGCATGTGATATCACTTTTTATATTATCATTATGGGTGCCAATAATTATGACATTGACTGTATGTGACAACACGAGACGTTTCCTACAACACAGTTGCTTTCTGAATTTTAATAAATGACATCTGACAAAGAAAGCACACAACTAAGACATCCAGACTACTCAGACGTCATGAATCTACCAAAAATAAAAATAAAAACATGTTTTATAAAATTTTGGACTTTTTGAAATTTGGATTTTTTACTGAATTTTGTTGACAACACATGAAAAAGCAATTTTAATTTACATATAATTCATATGATTTAGTGTCTGTCCTGTTAGTGTAGCCGTAATTAGTAACAGACAATCAGTGACAATGTCCGAGGTGTGTTGAAATGATGTGATTTAAACTCTTAATTAAACTTTAATATGGATAAATTTTAGTTTTGGATGAAATTATATAGCCTCAATTCTATTTAGAGGTTAAGAAGGATTTCTACATGTCATGTGCAAAATTATTATTGACTGCAGAAGAACACATAGCACTGATCATACAGTATTCATCATAATGTATTAACTGATTGACAGTTGCATTGATGAACTCTAGAGATGTTATTTTTTATAATTATAACCAAAACACTCTCACATTTCCCTGATTAAAAAGAGGAAATGTTAAAGTGAGAAGTCAATATGAGACAGAACTTGTCCTGTGAAGTTCACTGTGATTTTGCTCTGTGTGTGTGTGTGTGTGTGTGTGTGTGTGTGTGTGTGTGTGTGTGTGTGTGTGTGTGTGCATGGCTATCTTTGTGAGGACCAGTGACAGTTATTAACCTTTGGAGTGAGGACGTTTTTACAAAGTGAGGACATTTAGGCCGGTCCTCACTTTATTTTCACTGTAATGGCCTCCAGTGGCTATTTATAGGCTTCTCTCTAAGTTTTAGAGAGGTCCTCAGATAGATGTTAAAATGGAAAAAAAAAATACACAAATCAGTGTGTGTCCGTCCCCTGCATACACACACATTTTGCTCTCTATCGCCCCTAGTGTCGTTCCACATTCACTGCGCCCATATACAGTCAACGCGATATCTCAAGAATGCCTTAAGGGAATTTCTTCAAATTAGTCACAAATGTTTACTTGGAATCAAGGATGAACTGAACAGGATTTGGAGAGCAAAGTTCAAAGGTCAAGGTGACAAATCCCGATTTTGGCCATGATTCAACTTGTGAATGTAATATTTCAGGAACGCCTCAAGGGAATTTCTTGACATTTGGTACAAATGTTCACATGGACTCAAAGATAAACTGATTAGATTTTGGTATATTGATATATCAGAAACAGCTGGAGGGAATTTCATCTGGACAAATGTCCAATTGGACTCGAGAATGAACAGATTAGAATTTGTGGTCAAAGGTCAAGGTCTTTGTGATTTCACAAAACACTTTTTTTGGCCTCAAGAATTTCAACTGAAGAATTTATATGCTAATTATGACTAAATTTCACACAAATATCTAATAGGGTAAAATGATGACGTGCTGACATTTTATATCAAAAAGGTCAAAGGTCAACCTCACTGTGACAATGTTCGCCTATATTTACTGTGCTCTACAAAAACACAATATATTTTTATGCACTTTAATTACCCTTTAAAAATGATTAACTATAAAACACATAAAACCGCAAGAATTAACCGTACATATTATTTAGGTACTATTATTCTTGGATACTACAGTAATGATGTAGTAAAACTATGGGTAACTATTAAAACCTTGCTTTCTGCTTAAAAGAAAATAACATGGTTATTACAGTCAGGTTTACTATAGTCATGGTCACTACAATATTACTGCAGAAAATCCATGGTAAATATTTATAAAGGTATCATTTATTAACAAGGATTACAGATTATTATCAATGTTTTAACAAGTCTGAATTTAAACAGACCTCTACAAATTGTTATACAAGCATATTATAATACATTTCACATCTAGGTTTGTCATGAAGAACTCTAGATGTTTCATAACCTCAGTTTGGAGCTCCTCAGTGTTTCTGTTTTTATTGTTTGTTTGTCTTATCTTTAGTCACATTTGTCGGATAACTTTTACCAGGGACAAACTGCTGGACACTAGACAATGCACACCCATCGACATCTCGCACCCAGAGGTCCAAGATGCCCCAAATTTGACACCGTGTTGCATAACATACCCCTTGACGATGTATTAAGAGAACAGAGCCCTAGGATGAAAAAAAACTAAATGTTTAAAATGTATACATGGTCCATGGACACTGTCGTTAGAGGACGTTTTTAACGACTGATGTGGTTGAATTTATTAAACCACCTTTTCTGGCACTCTTCTCAATCAAATGAACACTTTTATCTGATTATAACAAATAAATAAGTGCAATTTGCCTAAAAACTGACTGTCCATGACTTACTTGGTTATGTCTGTTTGACATTTCAGTTACTTAGTTGTATGAAGTTATATTACTCACTATAAGTATGAAAATGCTGCTAATTTTCTTTTGACAAATGTTACCAAATAAACGTAATCATTTTCTCTGTGCATTTATTATACTTTTATCACAAATCATACAACTAAAACACAATACAATTAAACAGTTTATTTTGTCAACATTAAACAACAATGAAACCGTCAGGTTAACATGACCTGGTAAAGTCTGGAAACAAGTTTTTAAAAGGTGCATTCAGTAAAAATGTCTCCGGGGACTGGAGCCCTTATTTTAAACAAGTGAAATCTCAGCAGCCATAAATGTAACAGTGGCATGACTGGCATTAATCAACAAAACATGCACACCCCTACTGATATACGGTCCCCTCCAAAACTATTGGAACGGCAAGGCCAATTCATTTGTTTTTGCTGTAGACTGAAGGCATTTGGGTTTGAGATCAGAAGATGGATATGAGAAGAGTTTAGAACGTCAGCTTTTATTTCCTGGTATTTACATGTAGACGTGTTAAACAACATAGAACATAACACCTTTTGTACCAGACCAGCCAATTTGTAGGCAAGCAAAAATATTGGAACATGTGACTGACAGGTGTTTGGTGTTATCCAGGTAAAGCTGCAACAACTAATCGATAAAATCACTAATGAAAATCATCATCAATTAATCTATCTATCTATCTATGTGTGGCACAGGGCATGTTTACTCACTGCGTTACTTCTGTTCCGAAAACACGCTTCGGATAGTACAGGCCAAAGTTGTGTCCCAAATGATGTACTATAGACTTACACTATGTACTCTACCTTCTAGTGTATGAATTTTAGAAGGTAGTCTCGTTTCAAATGGAACACGAGCGGTTTTTTACTAACCGGAAATATAAGCCGTTTCCCAGTCGATGGCACATGACATCATACGCGCATAATGCGACGCCGCTAGCTTTAGCAGATACCCAGAGTCAACGTTACCTGTATATATGTATTGAACGTTTTTTTTTTTTTTTTTTTTAAATCTGAGTAATAAATAAATAAGCCTATTAATTGATTATGAAAATAATCGTTAGTTGCAGCCCTATATCCAGGTGTGTCCTTTTAGATAAAATGTTTAAACAATAAATAGCTTTGAACATCTACTCTTGATTTTAGCCTTCAGTTTCACCTGTCACAACTGCATTTGTTGTTAAAAAGGATAAACCTACATAAACTTCAGAGAGCTGTCTATGGGAGAAAAGCAAGCCATTTTGAAGCTGAGAAAAGAGGGAAAATCAATCAGAGGCATTGCACAAACATTGGGCATAGCCAATACAACAATTTGCAATGTCCTGAAAAAGAAGGAAACCACTGGTGTACTGAGCAACAGACACCGACTGGGTCGGCCAAGGAAAACAACAGCAGCAGCAGCTGGTCAGAAACACTGGGAGCTGTGAAGAAAAACCCAAAAACAACAGTCAGTGACATCACCAACAACCTCCACAGGGCAGCGGTGAAGGTATCACAATCCACCGTCCGAAGAAAACTTCCAGAGCAGAAATATAGAGGCCGTACCACCCAAGATGCAAACCACTCATCAGTAAGAATCAGAAAGCCAGACTGAAATTTGCAAAGAAATACAGAGATGAGCCACAAAAGTTCTGGAACCAAGATTAACCTCTACCAAAACAAGCACCATGATATACCATTTGAAAAGGTGCATCCAGCAGCCTCCGTGACAGGATATGAAACTACACAACCAACAATACCCTCTGTTTTAGCTGGGAAAAAACTGGAGCTGAAAAGGCAGAAGGAATAAATGAACGACGACTGCGTAAAATGATTGCAAATGATATCGATGACACCAATAGGCAACATGGTTTTCGAGAGTCGATCAATTTCATTCAGCCGGACATTCTGTCAAGAATGGATTCTGTAATGGGTTAGCATGTCATCTAACGGGTACACTTAGCTTCTGAACATGTAATATATAGATAATGAAATGTTATCCATATGAGGTATGCAAGTCTCAACTTCAAGCAAGACCGCTGAAGTAATAACTAAATGCTGTAGGCCTGTAACACGTTACAGACATTCATAAGTAAAAGTACACTTTTTCATATTCTCCAAATTTTCTGTGATATGCACATTATTCTACACATATCCTACATATCCTACACACATTTGGGAAGAAAATAACACACTTATAATAACAAGACAACCGATTTGCTCACGTGGACGCACGCAATATAATAGGCTCTGTTGCCAGGGTGCGCATCTGAGACGTTAGTGACACATTGTATATTATAGACTGGCCAAGTCAATCACTAGACCTTAACCCAACTGAGCAGCATTTCACCTCCTGAAGAGGAGACTGAAGGGAGAAACCCCCCGAAACAAACAACAACTGAAAGAGGCTGCAGTAAACAGCTGATGGTCTGATACAAAATGTTTTTGTTGTTTGACACATCTAGATGTAAATACCAAGAAACAGAAGCTGAAATCCTAAACTCTCGCCTCATCTCCATCTTTTGACCTCAAATAGAAGGCCTACTGTTCTCCTTGATGACACTAGTGTTGAAACCCTTAAATGTGTCCTCCTCCCTAGACCTCCACTGTCCACTGTATAGGCACGTCCAAAGAGTAAGGTCACCCTGTAAATGAACAGACACAATTTGTGATATTAAAACAATTATCTAAAATATTTCACCACAACTTTATATTAAGCAGTGAAGAATAGAGAAAAATAACAGCAGCAATATTATATCATGCAAATCTATGTATAGATTTCTACTTGCCTGAATGAGAGCATTAGACCAATCACTCCTCCTAAATAGTCCTCAATTTACACTCCACTGGTTCATCCTGCAGCGGATCCTGGGCCTGACGTGTGATACCACACCTCACTGCTTACTGTTCTGCTTCCTGTCCATACAAACATATGTTTATAAGACTTCGTTCTTTAAACTAACATATTACAGATGAACTTAAACTTGTTTGAGTAATAGAAATGACTTAACTGACAAGACTGGGCTCACATGAGCTGCTTTCCACTTAATTAAAATATTCAATTAAGTAAATTAAATTAATACAATGATAAAAAACAGCAACATATATATCTATATGTATATATATACTAGAAAGATTGTTTTAGCATGTTTTATCAGGAACACGGATAAGGTTAGCTACATTTCCTCTCCTCTGTTTATGACTAAGTTCCCTCTCTGTGTTTTATAGAAGTGAAATAAATAGCGAGCTTTCCTGCACAGTTACGTGCGGACGCGGTTGTTTTTCTCTAATCTGGTA
>JAMFTF010000055.1:0-100000 GCA_023630585.1 Cranoglanis bouderius
TGCCTGTGAATCCCTTTTTGTGTGCAAAGCAATGATGGCTGCCACGTGTTTCCTTGCAGGTAACCATAGTTAACAGAGGAAGAACAACAATTTTCAAGCACCACCCTCCTTTTAAAGATTCCAGTCTGTTATTCTTAACTCAATCAGCATGACAAGAGTGATCTCCAGCCTTGTCCTCGTTAACACTCTCACCTGTGTGATAACGAGAGAATCACTGACATGATGTCAGCTGGTCCTTTTGTGGAAGGGCTGAAATGCAGTGGACAATGTTTTTTTCGGATTAAGTTCTATTTTCATGGCAAAAAGAGGGGACTTTGTAATTAATTGCAATTCATCTGATCACTCTTCATAACATTCTGGAGTATATGTCACAAATTGCCATCATAAAAACTGAGGCAGCAGACTTTGCTAAGAAATGTAATATTTGCCTTGTCATTCTCAAAACTTTTGGCCACGGCTGCTACCATCGATAGCTTGAATGCTGAGAGGTTGGGAGGTAATTGAACAGGTGGGTAAGAAGGCCAAGGCTGACCGCCACGATCCCCTCAGTTTGCATGAAATTGCCCGCCGCCGCCCGGAGTCGAGGCATGGCTGTAACGAGAGGTACAAGAACCTGAGTGTTCAAGGTAGACAGGCAATGTAAAGGCATGTGAAACAGCATCAGGGAATCCTGACTCCACCGAGGCTGAGCGGGTGCGTTAATCCGCCCCTCGCGTAAGGTTATGCTCAAGCCCAGGCGGGTCGGGCAGGAGAGAAGGAGGTGGTCAGCTTGGAGATTGGAGTGAGAACAGAAACAGGTGTCTGCGTGGATTAAAATGATGTAAGTGATTGTGAACGATTGGAAGATGTGTGAGTGACAAAGTATGGTGAAACTGCAGGCAATAAACAAATGACTGCTCAAAAACAAATGAGGCTGAAGGGAAAGACTGAACTCAACCAAGTGCTGCTTTTTTATATGGAGTAAATACAATCGCTTTTTCCTTGACTATTATTACCTCATTTAATTTAGCTATGCTGTTGTCTACAGCCTCTGAAAGTCTCAGGACGCTTTGGAGTAATCATTTGGGTGTTTATGTGCATAAAGTCTTCTCAGCAATGTTCTGAACATGAGACTTAGTTTGTTGTTTTGTTTTTTTACATGACTTCACGGCTGATGTGAGACCTAAAAGACGTGACAAACATGCAAATACAAGACAAACACCGAGTAATTAGACTACAGGATCCATATACTGTAAATACTTCACTTTCTGAGTCTGCAAGAGGAAGTAATTCGTTCAGATTGGCATGATTGACTGAATTGGTAAAACATAATGACTGTCAGTTACATAAATCACCAGGAGAGCAAGAGAACTCTGGGAAATTCAGCCAGGTACAGATGGACCTATTTTGCCAATGCTGAATAGATTCACTGTTGTGTGAACAGCATTGTGAAAGGACCTAGGCATCTCCATCTCCATGCCTTGGTGATAATTTCGCCTTCATGCACAGTTCCAGAACAACCTTGTGGATCTACTGTATACAGGCCTTACGGTACTATTTGGACCACACAGCACCTATTCATTCATCAGTTCCTCTGTCACAGTGCCAAGACATGAGGTACTCCCCTGTCTAAGCAAATGTTGGCTCGCTAGGTGCCAGGTCATCACCACGGCCCGTCAGTCATCTAGAAGTCCAGTCCTACACTCAAGGAGGTGAGATAATCAGTGGTAGTCACCTGTCAGTGGTTTTAATGTTATGGCTGATCGGTGTGTATAAAATGTTTAATATTCATGTCTTTTGTTTGGCACATAAAAGTTTCTCAACATTAGTGTGTTTCATTCTGAGTTTCATTTAATGACTTGGTCTCTGAAATGTTATTTTAAGCTGTAAAGCAGATGAAACAATTTCAGTTGTCTATGTTTTTACAAAACATGTAAAATATTCGGTTTTATATTAGAATTTAACAATCCTACCATTCGAATTGAACAAGGTGATCTCAGGTGTGTTCTAAGACAATGTGACTATGTGGATCTACTTTTCTGAAAAGCGACTTTGCATGTTACACAAATTAAGCTGAAGTGAGCTCACATTTCTTGACACGAGCTAAAGAACCTGGAGCAAATGGGTTTAGCAGCTGTGTGTGTCATTATTAACTTCGGGTGGCTTCTGCTTGTTGCCAGGCCGCCATTTTGAATTTTGAATTAAAGGTTAAATTAAATAAAAATTAAGCTAATTAAAGAAAAAAACTATTTCATGTTGGTTAAGCTTTGAATCCTGCTGTAATGCTGAAAATGCTGAAAGCATTAACGTGTTAAAAATCATTAGAAAACATTATTATTATTATTATTATTATTATTATTATTATTATTATTATTATTATTGAATATTAAAATACTTGTAGCCCAAAATATGTAGGGAGAAAGAATATTTTTTTCCACTGTCAAAATAACATCTGTTGATCATTTATGTGATTTTTTTTTTTTTTATCCTAATCTGGGCATTATTAATAATTTTAAGGTTACTAAATCTGTCAAATGTATTAAATCTGACACTGAAATACAATGAGACCAATCGGAGACTCAAACAACTTTTGATCAAATTATAGAATTAGAAAAACAACTTACTTTCTACAGTAATATTCTAGTAAATTCAGCGCCGAGGATCGACTGGAGGTCACGGAGGCCAAAACCAGTGTAATGGGTCCTGCAGAACTCCTGAGCCTCCTCCCAGGTCTTGTTCTCCTTCACCAGGATCAGGAACCGATAACAGTAGAAACTCTTATGGTACCAACAGTAGTCATATTTCCAGTGCAATCTTGATTATAATAAAATGTGGAAGCCACAATAGTGCATAGATGGTGGAAAATAAGGAAAATGCAAATTCAGAAAAGTAACGGGTTCTCCATCAGACCATGCCCATGTGCCTGAGTGTGTTGGGTACAGCCCAATCCAACTTTCATAATACATGGGTCCTGATTGTAAAAGTTGTTTGTATTCCTCCTTACTGGCCAGATCTTTGTAGTGTTGTCTGCAATATGATTGAGCTTGATCCCATGTAGCTGTCAAGTCAACGAATATATATTCTCTTATATATTCTCCAGACCACAACCAACCGCCAGCAGGAAAATAAAAAAGAGCGATTTCATCTCTGTTCTGAAGCGTCTTAGATCGGTGCGTCTCTAAACAATGTCCCTACACAACGTCTCAACACGTCTACACCAACTCAGAGAGTCACTCATTTCTTTTTACATTCATTTAAAACACATACAAAAGCAAAACAAACAGCTATGGAAGAGGGGAAACCCGCTGTGCTTAAATGTGACATAAATGAAATGTTGAACACCGTTGGAAACTGACACACAATGTTTAATCTGACATGCATTATTTAACAATTGGAGTTTTTAATAATTGGAGGTATTGACTCCCAAAAGAAGGAACCGAGACACAATCTTTAACCTGACCCACATCATTTCACCCTTTCTCGCAGTACACTGACGTTCCATTCCACCGGCAGATGGAAATCTGATATTTTCAATCAGCATAAACGCCATGTGGCTATATTTCATGCTTTTGCTAATTCCATGCTAAAAACTCAGTCCTGTTACTTTCAGTCCTGTTACTTATATAAAGAGAAGCTTCTTAGAAAAGGTCAGGTGAGTTTGTTTTCCTGAATTTAATGCTATTCTAGATAAAACACTATTGGATGTATTTTTTGCAGCTGAACCATTTAGTGTTTTGTAGACAAACAAGAATATTTTCAAACTGATCTTAGGTACTGGGAGTCAGAGCAGAGATCTGAGGACTTGCATGATATCTTCAACTTTTTGTCTTTGTCTTTCTTACCTTTTGTAGAAGAAGATGGAGAGAACACAGACTATGCAGGAGCCAGAAACACCCACCCATGGCATGCTGAAGGTGAAGGAGCGAGACACACCGACCACTCACACTCTCTCTCTTCCCTTCCCCTCTCTCTCCTTCTTTCTCTTTCCACCTCCTTTGCTGTGAAGAACTACAAGCACATATCACATCCCTTCAATACAGAACTCTCACACACACTCACACACACATGTGTGCGCTCATACAGACACATATTCCTGTTACTAAAATGTCTTTTTCATTTCTTCTAAAAAAGTAAAGTTAAAGTTAAACCACTATTTTTTTTAAAATTATGTTTGGTCCATCATTTATCCAATTGTTTAATAAATTACATGATAAAAAAATATATAGGCTATATATAAACTTGAGGTTTGGCTTTGCATTTTTTTTAAAGAGAAAAATACAACTTGCGTGCATATATAATCATTTTTAGTCACAAATATCAATTATTTGAACATGTAACCAATCGTTTCTTTAAAATAAACACTTTCTTGAGGGGAAAACAAAGGAATTAGTTGAGATGCTTTTAAATATGCTTTTTAAATGACACGAGTTTTGCTTAGAAACCTTGTAAAAAATGAAATAAAGTTACCTGAGATGGACCAGTACACATTTTGAATAGTTAAATATGTGTGTTACTGAATGAATATAATATATATAATAGAATATAAGAGTTACTGGATGAAACTAATGAAGAGGTAGGTAGTTGTTGCTTTTAATGCCATGTCAGCGTCTATGGCTATTTCATGGCAAAAACAGACTTACAGATATTTAAAGTGTTGCATGAACACAGTACAAAACACACACACACACACACTATATATATATATATATATATATATATATATATATATATATATATATATATATATATATATATATATATATATATATA
The DNA here is from genome assembly GCA_023630585.1 of Cranoglanis bouderius. Classification (NCBI taxonomy): domain Eukaryota; kingdom Metazoa; phylum Chordata; class Actinopteri; order Siluriformes; family Cranoglanididae; genus Cranoglanis; species Cranoglanis bouderius. The sequence continues at coordinate 4,750 of JAMFTF010000055.1, forward strand.
TAAACAAACTAAAGGAAGTTACAGTGGGTGTGGTTATATGAGGTGTTTTACATTTACATGTGATAAAAATTCTAAAAGCTTTTCTGGTAAAACCTTACAGAACAAGTCCTTAAGAGATCTTACTGCGTAAAACTGTTGTGTCCTTGTGCTAAGCGCAGTACAGTCCAATAAAAGATGTTTAATGGAGAGCGGGGAATTGCAGAACATACGTGAAGTCGGGTTTTCGCCTTTTAGTAGGAATGCATGGGTTAGTCTTGAGTGGCCTATGCGACATCTAGTGTATACCACTTGGTCATATCTTGTTTTAAAAGGGTTTATGAGTCTGTTGGGGATTTTTGGGTGAATTGCATGTAATTTATTGTTTATACACGTGTCCCATTCTTCTTGCCACTTGTTTAGTATATAGTGGTTAACAGCAGGTTTGAGGTCAGAGGGGGGGATTTGACACTTTTATTTTTTGCTTGATTGCCTCCTTTGCAGCCATATCCGCTTGTTCGTTTCCTGCTAGACCGATATGACTTGGAACCCAGCAGAAGATGATGCTAGTGGGTCGGTGCCGTAATTGGTCCACTTTGGTTAAGATGCAGTCTATCAAGGGGTGATCGGTTTTTGAAGTTTCCATTGCTTGGAGACAGGATTTGGAGTCCGTGAAGATGATAAAGTTCTTTTGTTGATCTTTTTCGATACACACAGCCACCGTTGAATTCAGAATCACATTCGTCGATATCTACAAAAACAGAAAGAGTCACTACTGATTAAAGGTGCGATAGACTGTGAATTATTTCTGACATGCAAAATAAATGATTGAGTTAGTATTGCACAGCCATAATACAGTAGGGCTTTAATCCTAGCTAAAGTTAAACACCACCTGGGAGAAGTATTATCTCACTCGGTAATGGTTTCTAGCCAGTTCTCAGTTGATAATCATGCACGCTGTACATCAGTGTGTTTCCTTCAGAAGTGCAGACTATTGCAGACGTGAACATCACAGAAGTCACCAAATGAAATCTAATAAACACCATTAACTTCCTGCTGAACGTTTAAATCATGGAGAAAAAGTCTGGAGTCAGTCATGGATCACTGATGAGACCATTTCAGTTGTGATTTCAACTCTTTATTAAAAACATTTCCAAACTAGTAAGGAACCAAGAGATCCCTGGAGTACAGAGGAGATATAAATCAGGTATTATATATATATATATATATATATATATATATATATTAGTATAATATTTACATAAATTTGTAATTGTACATATTTGTATATGTTTCAAATCTAAAGTACAATATTTACTCCGGGTCATTAAATAATGTGGAAGCTGAACAGCTACAGTGCGCCATCTACAGACCTTAGATTGCAATGACATCCCAAATGGCCTGCGTTCAAAACCCCAACACTGCTAGAATGAGTAAAGTGATTTAAAAACAGGTTTAAGGTACATAAATGGATTATAATGAACTCAGTGGAGCTCAGCTGGTTTTATTCCACTGATGGTCAGGAGAACAGTGGGTCTTGTTAGAAAGTCTAGAATTAATTTTGTTGTTTAGTTAAGTTGCTTTTAGGGAACATCCTGATCCACACTTCAGTAGGTGGTGATAATAAACTAATCTATTGTTTCACTACTGCAATAAAAAAGAAGAAGAAGAAGAAGAAGATGAAGAAGAAGAAGAGGTGGAGGAGGGCGAGAAGGATGAGGAGGAGAAGGAAGAGGAGTAAATCAAATAATAATAATAATAATAATAAGAAGAAGAAGAAGAAGAAGAAGAAGAAGAAGAAGGACAAGAAGAAGAAGAAGAAGTAAAAGAAGAAGAGGAAAAATAATAAGAGGAAGCAGAAGAAGAAGAAGACGAAAAAGGAGCAGAAGGAGAAGGAAGAGGAGAAATAGAAGAAGAGGTGGAAAAACAGAAGGAGAAGCAGAAGTTGGAGAAGAAGAGGAGGAGAAGGAGGAGCAGAAAGTGAAGGAGGAGGAGAAGTAGAAGAAGACAAAGAAGATGAAGAAGAAGATAAAGAAAAATATGGGAGGTATTTTGTGCTAAAAATAGCATTAAAATTAAAACTTTGCCCATATGTTTGCCCAAAATGAAAAATGAAATGAAATCATGCCATTTGCATTTTAATGTTCCATGTTAACAAATTTTAGCAATAAAAATAAAATCAAAACATCACATCAAAACATTTTGTCATTTCATTTTCATCATCATATCTGTGTTTCGTGGCCACTTAAGTAGTACACTTTGGCTTTTCATTTTCTCAGTGAACTTCTGAACGAGTGCCAAAATTAAAATTAAAATCCAATCATAATTTGTCTTTTCTTTGTTTTTTTAAACATTAGGCTGCATAAATAAATAAATAAATAAATAAATAGGTAAATAAAATCAAAATCAGTTGCAGAGTACAAGTATGTGATTCTGTTTTCAACATGAACGCACTGTTAGTGACAAAATGAAAAGGAAATTGTAAATGATCACTGACACCAACTGCTGGTCATTTACTTTTCATTTCCCACTTTGCCTTTTCACTTTCCAGTTCACCCAGTATGCTAAGTAGCTATGGGTGTGGCTAGAATCTAGGCCAGGCCCAATATTTATTTATTTATTTCCAAATGGCATTTTCAAAAACATTTTAGTACCGATCCTTGGACATTCTTGCCAGTTGACTTTTTCTCTCTCAGCTGGTGGGAGTACTGAGTGTTTTGAGAAGTTAACATGGAGAACTTTAGGGACGTGAGTAATTTCATTCCTTCATTCATCTCCATGAGTGCTTTATCATGGTCAGGGTCGTGGCAGATCCAGAGTCTATTCAGGGCGTATAGAGGGAGAATTCACCCCGGATGGAAAGCCAGTCCGCAGCAGACCAGTGAGTCTATTTGCTGTCTATTTGATCAGCTAAAACACACATTAAATGACTCACTTCCTGAAGTCCTCTATACATACTGGATTTTAATTTTGCAAGCATGAAAAGTTACCTAAACTTATCTGACACTTCAGCCAGACGTTTCTAGTGCGATCACTAACGCTCCCACTCCGCACCAATGTTGCATCAAACATGAATAAACAGAATGAAATGTCTCTGTTAGTGAGGCATGTGGACTCACCCCTAGTGTACTTGAGTGTCTGTCCATCTTATCATTAAAAAGCAGAGGATAGTAACACAAATGTCACTTAAGGCAACAAAATGGAGTGAGGCACGCAAAGTTCACTTGGGTGATCAGAACATTTAATGCAAGTATATGTGGATTATGTAAGAGTTTTATAAGAGTCTGTCAGCTATAACCAGTAACAAGGAACAGAGGCAGTGTGATTGTCACATTCTTTGTTTATTTTTGTTTATATTTATCTTTTTGTAGCTTATGATGTATGAGGGGTGAAAACTGCATGTGTCTCTCAGGGTTTTCATTTGATTTGTCAGGCCAGACTTCTCGACCTCCGGCTCTGCAACGGACTCCACAGCTTTCTGGTGTTGCTCCTCTGTATCTGCCAGGGAGCCTGAAAGTACAACAATTAAGGCTTATGAATTTCTGTACAAGGACAAATTGTTCCCAAAAAATTAGTAAGCACACACACACACACACACACACACACACACACACACACACACACACACACACACACACACACACTCACTCACTCACACAATAGTAGTCGTAGATTCACGAGAAGGAAAGTTTACCTTTAGTAACTCCTCCTTCTGAGTCAGGGTCTTCTTCATCTCATCGTTCTCCACCTGGAGGACCCTGTGAGTCTCCCGCTCTCGCTCACACTCCTAAAACACACATATGGGGAAAAATAAGTTTAAATTCATATCATATATATAATCATATATTATGATTTAAACTCATCATGCAGCAGAAACATGAAAAGTCCTCATATTACTAAATGAGCTGCTTAATGTAAGACTTTTCTCACTTACGTTCGTTAGCTCTTTACACTCCCTCTGAGTCTCACAGATCAGGCTCCCCATGTCCTGCACTGTGCCTTGCAGTGTCTTCACATGGTTTTCCAGGTCAGACTTCTCCACCTTCAGCTGAGCAATGGTCTGCACAGCCTTCTGGTGTTTCTGAAAGTACAACAATGAAAGTTTATTTGCTTTATTTTCTTCTACACACACTTTCAGACACTTTTATGTTCTGGTGACAGAAGAACAAAATGTCCCCCAAATTTTAGTAAACAAGTACACACGCAGTTCACAAATCAGTCATAGTTTCATGAACAGGAAAGTTTACCTTCATTAACACCTCTTTGAGCATCAGAGTCTTCTTCATCTCATTGTTCTCCATCTGGGGGATACTATGAGCCTCCTGCTCGGACAAAAGAGGTTTAAATTTGAGTGTTTAATTCTTAAACATGAATAAAGTCCTCATATTATTACTAAAGGAGCTGCTTAATGCAAGACTTTTCTCACTTACTTTCATTAGCTTGACGCACTCCTCGCGAGTATCATTTAGCATATACCCCAGGTTCTTCACTGTTCCTGTCAGTGTCTCCACCTGGTGTTCCAGGTCAGACTTCTCCACCTCCAGCTGAACAATGGTCTCCACAGCCTTCTGGTGTTTCTCCTCAGCTTCCGCCAGGAAGACCTGAAAGTACAATTAAGGCTTATTGGCTTTATTTTCTTCTACACACACTTTCAGACACTTTTAGAAACCAACTCATTACTCATGAGAATAGTCTAAAATGTAATGAAGGAAAATGTCCCCAAAATGTGAGGAAACAAGCACACACACACACACACACACACACACACACACACACACACACACACACACACACACACACACACACACACACACACACACAGTGCACAATAGCAGTGTTAGTTTCAGGAAAAGGAAAGTTTACCTTCAGTAACTCCTCCTTCTGAATCAAAGTCTTCTTTATTTCGTTGTTCTCCACCTGGAGGACGCTGTGAGCCTCCCGCCCTCGCTCACACTCCTAAAACACACACATGGGGTAAAAGATGATAAAACTCGAGGGCTTAATGTTCCCATCTGCAATGGGCCACTTCTATTACTTAAAACATCTAGCAACTTGAGAATACAATTTTAACTTTGGTTAATTTAAACTCATCATGCAGCAGAAACATGAATAAAGTCCTCATATTATTACTAAAGGAGCTGCTTAATGCAATGATTTTTCTCACTTACATTCATTAGCTTGACGCACTCCCTGCGAGTCTCAGTTAGCAGGTTATCCAGGTTCTGCACTGTTCCTGTCAGTGTCTCCACCTGGTCTTTCAGGTCAGACTTCTCCACCTCCAGCTGAGCAGTGGTCTCCACAGCCTTCTGGTGTTTCTCCTCAGCTTCCGCCAGGGAGACCTGAAAGTACAATTAAGGCTTATTGGCTTTATTTTCTTCTACACACACTTTCAGACACTTTTAGAAACTGACTCATTACTCATGAGAATAGTCTAAAATGTAATGGAGGAAAAGAACAAAATATCCCCAAAATATGAGGAAACAAGCGCACACACACACACACACACACACACACACACACACACACACACACAATATACAATAGCAGTCATGGTTTCATGAGAAGGAAAGTTTACCTTCAGTAACTCCTCTTTGTCCATCAGTGTCTCCTTCATTTCATCATACTTGGACTGGAGGACGCTGTGAGCCTCCCGCCCTCGCTCACACTCCTAAAACACACACATGGGGCAAAAGATGTTCAAACTCGAGTGCTTAATGTTCACATCTGCAATGGGCCACTTCTATTACTTAAAAAATCTAGCAACTTGAAAATATATTAATTTTGGTTAATTTAAACTCATCATGCAACAGAAAGATGAAAAAGTCCTCGTGTTATTAATAAAGGAGCTGCTTAATGCAAGGATTTTCGTGCTTACGTTCATTAGCTCATCACACTCCCTGTGAGTCTCAGTTAGCACGTTCCCCATGTCCTGCATTGTGTCTCGCAGTGTCTCCACCTGGTATTTCAGGTCAGACTTCTCAACCTCCTGCTGAGCAATGGTCTGCAGAGCATTCTGGTGTTTCTCCTCAGCTTCCACCAGGGAGACCTGAAAGACCTGAAACAACCAAGATTTATTTACTTCTACACACATTCAGACACTTTTATAGTTTGGAGGCTCACATGCCTAAAACACAGCCATGGGGCAAAAGAGGTTAAAATTCGAGTACTTAATGATCACATCTGCAAGTTGGCCCAACATCATTCTTATTATCCCATGATGATAATAATAATAATAATAATAATAATAATAATAATAATAATAATAATAAACCTGATCAGAAATAATGAACCTCATGATATAATACATTACATAATTATCCCTAATAGCTTCATTGCTGAGCTCGTGACAGAGATGAGGTTTTAGCCTCCCATCTAATCTAATCTAATCTCACCAGCATCACTGCTCAAACTCACTGCATCAGACTCCAGTGTGCAGATATTTCCTATTCTCAATCATTCCCATCATATGGTGCTCATATTATTTTGAAAAGTACTTTTTAATCAGATGCTTATCTCACATACCTTGCTTTTCAAGTCACAGTCACGGAGCAGTTCCTCCAGCTCCCTCACTCTGTCCTCCAGCTGAGTATTGGACACCACAAGCTTCTGAATCTTCTCCTCAGCCTCAGTCACAGCAACCTGAAATTCATTATGCAAATATTGTTGGCTTTAGGAGTTTGTAGCACTCCTGAACACTAGCATTCAGTCCAAACATCATGTTTAGTTGCAGCTCTCTGATCTATCTAAAGGGCCACAGAGCCTACAGTACAATGTCTGACACAGAATCCTTATATTCATCAGACTTCTGATCAAATTTTAACGCATTGTTTTCCTGACAAAAACTGCAATTAATGAACTTAATGAAGGTCTGGATTGCTGTCCTTAGCCTAGTGCTGGAGTACAAACTTCATTTCCTCCTCCATAAGCACCAAACACTTCAATCCAGATATTTCAAATGTTCATATAATGGAAAACTGGATTTTTGGATTTTCACACAACCAAAGTTAGGAGCAGAACAAACTTACCGTGACCTGGTCCCGAGGAACCTCTGTGGGTCGGACCAGGGCCGGTTCTGTGGCCCGGTCACACACTGGGTCTAAACAAAAAAAAAAAAAAAAAAAGTCATCAGACATCATGTATTATTTCTGTTTTGAATTCCAGACCAGCAGTATTTTCCACTTCTGATCCAGGTGAAGCTCTACAGCACAAGTATTCCCACTTTCTCACTGGCCTCCAGAATAAATCCACTTTACTGATGTTCAGTATGGACATGTCTAATGTGGGCTAAGGCTAAGAACACACTGACAGATTTTATTACACATTCATGAAGCTAAACTCCTCCATGAACCTGGACAGAAAGAGAGAGTGCTTTCACCCATCAGTGCATCTTTCAAACAGCGCGAGCGTCGGCCAAAATAGGGCTAAAGCCTGTTAGCTTATGAAGGACTGAACAAATCTACGAAATTCATTTCTTTTGAAGGACAGAAGTAAACTTAGCACTGCATGGTTACAGCAGCACGACTGAGAAATAGTTGTACCTTCAGTTGTGTCCTCGGTGTCCGCTGTTGTTTTCTCTCCATCGCCTCGTTTAACATAACAGTAAATGCCGGCTGCCGTGGCTGCAGCTCCGGCCGTGTACAGCAGGGGGCGCAGTGGAAGATCCGCTACACCAGCGCCAAGTGCACTCAGGAACTTATTCATTTTCTCTCCTGATCAGAGCAACTTCAATAATCACCTTAACTCGCCAAAGTTCAGTGAATTTCTGAAAGATCCGCGTTGTTTTTCCCCTCTTTATAGCCGAAGCTCTTCGGTGACGTCACAGAATCAGAATCAGAAATCGGAATCAGAATCAGAATCGGAATCAGCTTTACTGCGTAGTTTATACATACAAGGAATTATGGGAAAATAAAAATGTGTGTGTGTGTGTGTGTGTGTGTATATATATATATATATATATATATATATATATATATATATATATATATATATATATATATATATATATATAAAATTAAAAAAAATCGAAAAAGTGTATAAAGAACACACAATATAATATATAGATATAAAAAGAGCATTATATATATATATATATATATATATATATATATATATATATATATATATATATATATACACACACACACACACACACACACACACACACACACACACACACACACACAGTGCAAATCTAATGCAAATCTGTTATATACAGTGAAAGGGGATATAATGTGATGGCAGAAGAGATTGGATGTGTTGGATAAATATAAAAGACGGTGTACTGCACATAATTATTGCTCAATCTGCAATTTTAACTGTTCATGAGATGGATAGCCTGAGGGGGAAACATGTTCCTGTGCCTGACGGTTCTGGTGTTTAGAGCTCTGAAGCGTGGGCCAGAAGGCAACAGTTCAAAAAGGTAGTGGGCAGGGTGAGTGGGGTCCAGGTGCGTTCAAGTCACAGAGCAAGATGGCCTTCTCTTAATTAACTACAAAAAATACAGCAAGGTTTTTTAAACTCTGCTTCTAGAAAATAAAGAGAACAAAAAATTTGCTTTTTTAAAATGTTTTTAATCAATTTATGAAGCCGCTGTAAACTTTATCGTTACATATTATTTCGTAATTGTACAACGCTATCGTATTTTGTGACGGAAATTAGCTCGTTTTATTGCAAATAAAAAGTCTGACATTAATTTGCTGCATATACCAAACACATAATAACTGAAATCAGCTTCTGAGACGAGTAAACATTCAATTACTCCAACTAAATCCATTGATTCCACCATGTTTTCTTACTGACACGCCCCCGACTCGGAAACTCTGAGCTCAAAGAAAATCCGTAGTTTCCCCACTCGTAATTACGTCTTTGTGGTGGCGTTCATGTGCGTTCAACTCGTAAATACGATCTTTCCGACATGACTTGAACGCACCATTATCATTCACAGTAATGCAGATGAAATAAAGATTGGAAAGGAGGAAGTTGTTTGTCTTCGCTGTAGCTTTGGAAGCAGAAAATCAAGAGAGTTTGTGTGACTTGACGGTGCGATATCACATCACATACAGCTGAAAACAAACATGTTATCTTTAGCCATCATGTTATGCCAACATCGCTAACAAGGCTAATACACCCCACTTGTTTACTATTGGCTCATAAGTCTGAGGTTCGCAAATTCACGTGCCAGAGTTCACCTAGATACATTCAATATGAAGTGAAAGTAACCGCTATCAAAAACAAACGGTCATTTACATCCCGCGTCCTTTCCCTTTCAGTGAAGTGGCTTTTGTGTCAGGTGAATTTTATTCATGTTTAGACCGCTGATTTATCTGAAAAAGCAAAGCAACATAGTTTTCTGGAGTCTCCCATATCTCTGTAGCAAGGGATCAAAAATAGCAGATGCTGCAGCTAATGCATAAATGTTGGCACCTCTGCGTTGGTGGATAAAAGGGATAAAATCCCTCAGGTGACACAATGCCAGCAAGGAAGTCTTATGTCTTCCCTGTTATTAGTCTCCAATACTTTCTTTCTCCTGCATTTCTTTCCACTAAGGATTAAGTGCTTTAAGTGATAAAATAAAGCTAAATAAAATAAAAACACCATATTTGGTTACTTCCTCAGACCCAAAGCCCCACCTATGTGCATGTCGTATTCAACAAATTTGTTACGGTGTCTTAACTTTTCCCTATTAGAGAATTCCTAAAGGTCAGATGTGATCTCTTACAAGAATAAACAGAAATCTGTAGATTCTAGTGAGAACGTTTGACTGAGAAAGTTGGTGGGAACGTAATGAGAAACAAACAACTTTCTAAGCCAATCCATCACCTCATGAAGGCAGACCTCAGTGTAAAGACAGAAACTGACAACGGTACCATCATGGTTATAACTAATTATGAGGACCGATGGTTTTGTTTTTTATTTCTTACCTCAGACTCAGATGTAGTGCATATTCAGCATTGTATTATATTAACTATGACACATACTGATCTGCAAAGAGAACCTCAATAAAATTGTGAGCCTTGTTACAGCCCTGGGTACCAAGGATGTATACCAGGAAGTCTGAAATGTCACCAAATAAGGCGTGGAAATGGTTCAGTTAAACATCCATTGTGAAGACGTTACCCCTCCAGGAAATTTGGAGAGGTTGTGTGGGTGTGGCCTCGTTTGCACTCAAGTTTTTGAAAGACTGTCTCCAATCATGTATTCTCATCAGCGATCACATCTGATCTTTGAGAAACCCTAGTGTTGACCAGAAATCTCCAACATCGTGTATAACTCAAGATATAACATATAAGTGCATGTTATGTTCACACAAAGCTTAATCACATTGTGAAGGCATCCTCTGCATTCATTCATCTTCATTTTTAACTAAAAAATACCCCTTCGTAATTAATTAGCTTAGCGGTTCAGATATAGAATGAAAAATACCCCATTCATGCTCTATCAATACCAGTGTTACTTTGCAGCACTTTTAGTTTCAATACCAAGTATTTACAGTATTTAAGCATAAAAAACTTTAGGCATAAGTGCTTTGATAATTCAGTCTCTAATGGCACGCTTCAAGTACTCCTAATAACTCACAGTTAAGTCGTGATTTCAGCCAGTTGCGTTTAATAACTGTCTCTTTCTGATTGGCCGAGATTGCAACTGCAACTCAGATGCATCATGAAATGATATGAGATATCAAGTTTGGTCTAGTTCCTCCTCTCAGTCACAGTTTTGGTGAGAACCACCACTATTACCGATGTCCAGCACAACAGGATATGGTGTGCGGTGCATATTTTGTGCAGAAGGTTCCAGAAAGGCTGGAGGAAGCCAAACAGTGTGTGCCATCCTTCCCATGGCTTTAGAAGTTTGTTCTGCAATTTGCACTCCACCAGACATCATACTTCAGCTTTTTACTTCAGCTAAAAATGATCGAATAGATTTCAGGCATTTCTGGGTAACGGTGAAAGTGCACCAGACCAATGGAGGTGCTGGCAGGCCAGAACCATCTGCAATAGGCACTTTTCTTACCTTTTGGTCATGGTTTAAGCCCAAAGAACCTTTCTGCCAAATTATATTGTAAAGCGCTATGTAGCTCATTAGTTACGCAAGGTTGTATATGAGGTATTTTAATTCACATTGTGGTTTTTGCTAGACAGCCATCTTTCAAGATTTTGTTTTACTATTCTTGAAATTTGTGCACTTTGTCAAAATTTTCCGCTCCTTAGTTTTACCAGAGACCGCTCCAGGTAAGTGAGATGTCACCACGTAAGCACATGCAGGTCTTCACATAATGATAGAGCTGAATAAGAACTGGAAAAAAAATCTCAGCAAAATGAACCACATCCGCCTCCACAATATGGCACTAGGTCATCTCGAGTAGTACCCACTACAGAGCAGTGTCATAGACCAGCACAAAGGGTCAAAAAACTTTTCAGTCAATACAGTCATGTGTAAACATCACAGTAGGATGAAACTACTTAGAAGGTGATCACAGTGTGAACCATTAAAAATGATTTATCGAGAACAGGGGTTCCCAAACTAGGGACCTTATTTAAGGTTATTTAAGTTATAAATGCGGTCGTGAGCAAAACTTACCATATCCTTTTCTGTTTTATTCCTTTATTTATTTATTTTTAGCTAATTAATGTTTGTCTTATTATGAAGACTGATTTTCTGTGCTACTATTTTAAAATGTTACTTGCAGACACATCCAATAACGCTACATTGAGCTCATGCTGCATTAGTGTAGGAGTTAAATGAACAATAAAAATGAACAAATTTCTTAGTCCATCTACCTTACCTTAGTTCCTCGAAAACATCGAGTGATTCTAACTCAATAAGCCACGAAAATGAACATGAAAAAAATGCAGACACATTGATATATGGAATTGCAAGAGTGAAGGTCAATAAAAAGGAGGCTTGTTGGGTTGGGGGTCACAGAATGTACATTTGGGATTATTTGACCAAAATGTTTGGGAACCCCGGATCATTAAAAATGAAAAATGGAACATCTCTACACTTTTAGCCACATTATAAACACTATAAACACATTATAAACACATTATAAACATTATGAATTCTCTTGCCATTCATCCAAAATAACACCAAGATTAGCTAAGTTAGGAGGTTTTTTAAATGCGTGAAAACCAGCTCATATTTGTCACAGATCAACACATCGATACAAGTTGGATTTCAGTCTTAATTTGTATTTTCTTTTTTGGGGCTGTTTCTTTTTTGGGGATGTTTTTAGCTTAGCAATCAAGATCTGTTGCTAAAACTTCTCCACAACATCAAATCAGTTTTATACAGTACTGAGTAAGTTTCTGTTTTCTATACAAAAGCCAAGTGTTAGCTAGCGTGTAGCTAGTAAAATCTACCTCAGTGATGATTGCCTTGGCTGTTTTGACCCTCTCCATCTCCTCAGCACTCTGCACCAGGCTAAGGACTTTGGACAGGGCCAGCGGTTGGCCTTCACGGCACAGCACAGCCTGGCAGGTTCCTGCATTGGCCACGGTCAGGCTGAAGTAGCTGCTCGACTCAGAGGACTCGTGGGGAATGTAGCAGAGGAGAGCCGATGCCCCAAGCTTCTGCCCAGCCATCCCCAGCTTTCTACAAAGGACACGGTACAGAAAAAGAGGCACTGTGAATATATTTACCTTCAATTAAGTCTAAATGTTTTCCTTTAGACTCTTGGATGCATTAGTTAGCTTCCATTTTGGGGTGTAGCATCTCTTGAATGTTATTGGCTATCGTGGAAATCAGTCAAGCTCTTTGACACGTTCCTTCACTAACTTTCCGTTTCAAAAAATGTGAACTCACAACTCTCAGATCATATTTAAGAAGGCATTCTGACAATTTTACATAACAGAAAAGGGGGCAGGGCTTATTCTCAGTGATTGGCATTGGTGCTGTAATGCTTTAATAAGTAATGTTACAAGAGCAACGGAAGAAAAAAATTTGTGAAACTGAGTGGATGAGATATTCACATGCTGGAGTAGCTTAAGTTTTAAAGGAGATTTCAAACAGATGCAGAAATATGAAGAGTCTAACGAGGGGTAGAGCTAAATGCAAAAAAAAGACACGTTTTCCTGTATTTTACTGTTCTTGCTAAGCACCAATACACCATGACCAATTCCTCGTACATGTAAACACACAGTACTTGGCAATAAAGGCTATTCTGGTTATGATTCTGATAATTAAAATAATTAAACACCCAGGTATATATAACAGGAACAATATGTGGCGGTGCTACATAGACCCCCTCCAGCCTAGGCATCAGAGGTAAGAGTCCGTGATATCTCTTTAGATTGACCACATTAAAATTGTCTGTCTTGGGTGGGTTACCATATCTTATAATGTAATTTATTGGCCCTAGTTTTTTTATTATTTCCACAGGTCCCCCCCACTGGGGTGCTAGCTTTGCAGAGAATTTGGTTTTGGCACTAGAAAGCGGGTGTGACTAGAGCCAGACTAGATCTCCAGGGTGAAACTGCGCATCTTTCCTCCTGACGTTATAATATCTAATTTGTCTCACCCGATGCAACCCCATCCTGTGCTTAACCTCCTCTGTCATTTCCTTTTGTTTTTCTACCACCAGATAGGCAGCTTGGTCTGGCATTGGGGGTCAATGTATTAATCGCTCCAGTGGTCCTTTGAGGGGTCTGCCGGTCATGAGCTCTGCTGGTGTTCTCCCCACTGTCTCATGCTGAGTTTTTGTATTACCTCCCCCTTTTTGCAAAGTTCCATCAGTAGCAATGACGTAAACTGGGGCCTGTAATCGGAGACCAGGTATTTGGGAACTCCCCATCGGGTAAAGATCTCTTGGGGAAAGGTCCCATGAGGTCGATTCCTAAGGTGTTCCCAGCCTCTGGCTCCTCAGTGGACTGCATGAATCCAGAAGGTTTGGTATCCTCATTGTTTGTACTTCTGGCAGGTAGTACACAGCTTCACATACCCCCCGGACGTCTTTTTGCACTGTCGGCCACCATGCTACCTCCAGCACACGTAGCAAGGTCTTAAGCTGTCCAAAATGGCACCCTAGTGAGCTGGAGTGGAAATAGTGTAGGAAGCTCGGGATCAGTGGTAGTGGCACTATCAGTTGATATTTTTCTCCTTGATCTTTTACTGGGAGGTTCCTGTACAGTATGCCTTGCTGATTCAGTGAGTAGGTGTTCTTTGATTTTGCTGTATGGCCTTTAATTGTTTCACTGTGTCATCTCTGTTCTGAGCTTGGGCGATTTCAGCCATGGAATGGGGTAGGTCAGTTTGGTGGTGGTGGACCACACTCAAGCAGGGAGCCGCATCCATGGAGGGAGGTTTAAAGGCCCTTGACAAGGCGTCCAGTCTGGTGTTGAGACAAATTTTCCTGTAGTGCACTGTAAAGTTGAATGGTTGTAGCCACAGGGCCCACCTTGTCAGGCGCGAGGAGGTCTTTGGGCAGTTGAACACCCAGGCCAGCGCTGCATTGCCGGTAAAGACCTCAAACTCCACTCTTTCCAGGAAATGGCTCCACTTTTCTACAGCCCAGACCAGAGCCAGACACTCCTTCTCTGAGGTAGAGTAATTAAGCTCTGCCCCTTTTAATGACCTTGATGCATACACAATAACCAAATTCACCCTCCTCAGATTGCTGGGTTAAGATGGCCCCTAGTCCCAGCTCACTGGCGTCGGTGTGGACTTGGAAGGTCAGAAAAAGGTCGGGATGTGCGAGGCCTCTCAACACAGTGCTCAGGGTTCCCATAAGCTCGGAGTTTGGTAAGAGCCGAATGTCCAGGAAGTTCTCGCACTGCTCTGTGAAGTTGAGGACGGTCTCGCACAGAATGAGGAAGCACCAGACAAGACGTGAGACGGTACGATGGTGGGTGCCTGAGTAGGTATGGGTTGGCTTAATGTGTATGTACTGCTCATAGTTGTGGGAGGTGTAACACAGGTTTGGGAGCTACCAGGCTGGGATCTGGGATAGTGTATAGAGACAATATGAGGGGTAGTCTGGGAAAGAGTATGCAATCTAGCAAGGGTAGATGTACTAGTTTGCCTAACCTTCATTTGAATTTCACATCCCTCCAAAAAAGCAATCTACTACCGCCCTTCTAAAACCAAGTTTTTCCAAGGATTGCTATGATCTGCATCTAGAGTTTCAACGAGTTTTTAGGGCCAATATATCACCTTTCATTTGTTCAAACTCTGTCTGCATTGAATGCATGTTGCACACATCAGTAGCAGGTACCTCAGCATTAACATCATCATCATCATCATCATCAGAGATGTACAAAGAACAGAGCATAGATGTAATTTCGGCCGCGGGATTACGCCTAGCCACAAACAGGCCCACACTAAAATCCACAGCCTGATCTAGCGTGTTACCTTCAGTAGTACAATCACCAGTGTTAACAGCATCATTAGGGAACTCCTTTTTTTTGTCTTTTATATAAAATATTAATAATGCACTGAAAGAGCCCCCAACTCACCCCGGCGAGGCCCTGGTTACAATCAAGAAGGGCTCTGACAGTGTATAGAATAAACGCACACCAAAAGCCACAATTACATTCTCTAAGTCTGTTGTGTCTTATACAAATGAAAGCCACCAAGTATATACAATAAACCCACACCCACAGTCTCTCTTGCAGTGAAAAAGTTTTTTTTTTTTTAAATGTATACAATGAAGTAAAGTCTTTTGGATCTCACGTGTGGTTTTTATTGTCATTCCTCTACAGTGGGTATAGAAAAAAAATCACCCCCCTTTAAAATAATCACATTTTGTTGCTTTTCAGCCTAAAATGAAGACAGACACAGTTTTTGTTTTATCCAGCTGTATTTACTCAGTGCAACTTATAACATCCAACTGAAAGATATCACACCAACATGTCAGAAAAAAATAAAATAAAATAACAGAATCACTGAGTTGGAAAAAGGATCACCCCCTTGTGTCAGTATTTTGTTGAACCACCTTTTGCTTTAATTACAGCCTTTAGTCTATTGGGATATGTCTGTACAAACTTTGCACATCTAGACTTTGCAATATTTGCCCACTCTTCTTTGCAGAACTACTGAAGTTCAGTTAAATTTGATGGTGACTGTTTGTGGACTGCAGTCTTCAAGTCATTCCACAGATTTTCAATGGGGTTTAAGTCTGGGCTCTGACTAGGCCATGCAAGGACATTCACCTTTTTCTCCTTCAGCCACTGTGTGGTCAGTTTTGCTGTGAGCTTTGGGTCATCGTCATGTTGGAAGATAAACCTTCTTCCCATTTACAACTTTCTGGCAGAGTGTAGAAGATTTTCCTCAAGAATTTGATGGCATTTTGCCCCATCCATTTTCCTTCTATTCTGACAAGTGCTCCAGTCCCTGCTGCAGAGAAACACCCCCATAACAGGATATTACCACCTCCATGCTTTACTGTAGGAATGGCGTTATTTAGATGGTGGGCTGTATTGGATTTCTGCCAGACATATCATTTGGTGTTGAGGTCAAATAATTCAATTTTACTCTCATGTGACCATAACACCTTTTTCCATGTGGCCTCAGAATATTCAAGGTGCGTTTTGGCAAAGCTCAGTCGTGACTGCATGTGGCCTTTCTTGAGGATTGGCTTTTTTCTTACAACCCTCCCATACAAGCCACATTTGTGGAGAATTTGTGATATTGTTGTCACATGCACACAATGACCACTCCTTGTCATAAATCCCTGTAACTGCTTCAGAGTTGCTGTAGGCCTCTTGGTAGCCTCTCTGACCAGTTTCCTCCTGGCTCTGTCATCCAGTTTGGAGCGACGTCCTGATCCAGGGAGGGTCTGTGTTGTACCAAATACCTTCCACTTCTTAATAATAGACTTCACTGTGCTTCTAGGCATTGAAAAAGACTTTGAAATTTTTTTGTATCCATCTCCTGACTTCTGCCTGTCCACAACTTTATCCTGCAGATCTTTTGACAGTGCCTTGCACCCATAGTTGATTGTTTGCTTCAGTTGCACTACCATGGACTGAAATGCTTCAGGAAAGCTCTTTTCATGCTGAGCTAATCAAAATGACCACAGCTGATCACAGTTGAAAGTCAAATGGCTTTGTGTGCCATTGAGAAGGTGATTAGCTACACCTGATTGAGTTTACAAGTCATTTTTTAGGAGGGGGGTGATCCTTTTTCCAACTCAGTGATTCTGTTTTTTAAATTTTTTCTGACATGTTGGTGTTATATCTTTCAGTTGGATGTTATAAGTTGCACTGAGATAAAACATCCATACAGCTGGATAAAACAAAAACTGTGTCCGTCTTCATTTCGGGCTGCAAAGGGGGGTGATTCTTTTCTATACCCACTGTATATAGCCTGTATACATTGGAACAAAATGTTTCTTCAGGACCATGATGCTACACATAACAGTGTGCAAGACTACATAAAGTGCAAATACACAACATTGTGAAATGGACAGGAAATACACAGAACAATAAATATGATGAAGCTCAAATTTTTGTATGTAAAGAACATCTCTAGGGATTATGTTTCGTGCACTTTGTGTGCTGATTATTTTTGGATACTGTGATCATATAAATCGGCTTTGGGTGTGTATGATTTGACAGAAATTAATTTTATGTGCAGTATTTCTAAATTTGTACAGTGTCTACCTGGGTTTAGGTGATCAGAAATATCAGAAATATGACCCATTCAGCATTACCATATATGGAGAAAATTACTGTACAGACTTAATATTTATATTACTTGATCACAGACAATACAGAATTGTAGAAATGTGTAGAAATGTACCCTAAAGTTTAATCTTTAACTTTTAATCCTATCTCATATAAAGAAAAAAAGCTGTGTATTAGAATACAAAATAAACATGCCCCACCCAATATTACCATATATGGAGATAACTAAAAAAAAAATATATATATATATATCAGGATGTTAGAATTTTTATATTTCACCTATAATTAAGAGTTGCAAGTGTACCTGTGCGAGGTGAGGAACATGTTGCACATGTACACGCTGTCCACGCTGCTGTGCTGGAGCTGTTCAGCCAGCACGTCTCCCATGGTGCACTGCAGCAACCGCGGCACTTCCTCATTCCGGTCGCCATCGAAAATCCCGTAAACTGCTTCCATGCTGTCCCCGAATCGATCCATGGCCAGCACAGACACACACAACCTGCACAGACAAAAATCTTAGACCAAAACAACCTCAAAACAACAAACACTGTGTGACGTGCTATTATAGGAAAATAATCAACGACGGGGTGGTGTTAACTGGTGCATCAGAGTTAGTGTTATTACATCCCAAACTGTTTTATTCCTCTTACACTACAGCGATTTACCAGTGAGTACAATTATTTATTTAGTAAAGAGCAACATGTCATACTTTTTATCCGTTTATTGTTATATATAATTTGTGGAGCATCCATGAAACAAGTTCCTGTTCTGCTATAAACAGTCGTCCCTCCATCAGCCATTTTGTTTCCCTCTCTCTTGAAGTTAATAAGACAAAAACAAATGCAGCTTGTCAGTTCTTGTGTTACAGAAAAACCACAAAGCCTAAACTCCTCTGTCCTGAAGATGTCGGAAAATTTAAAGTTACGGCTTTTCTCTGACTGTTACAAAGCGCTGACACTGGAGACTCCTTCCAAAAATATTACATAACATGAACAACTACTTTACACACTTTTTTCACAAATGATACCATATTAGAACGATCACATTTATATACAGAACTGTGCAAAAGTTTTAGACACCCTCATTTTTTTTTCGTACAAACTTTGTTATAGATTTTTTATTTTATGATTTCTGCATTATCGAGTCAGTACAAAAAACATTAGTTTTCTAGCACAAAATTAAATGTTAAGGAAAAATGTTTGTATGTCATTAAAGAAAGCAGCATATTATGTAAGAGACACTTTTCAGACAAAAAACACAATGAAGGCTGCTGGGTTTTGCTGCAAAAATAAGAAGCGAGTGCGAAAGTCAAAGTGTCCAGAAGAACTGTGTCTGGTTCTGCAAGATGCTCAATAAAACTTACCAGCTCATTTCCTTATAAAACTGCACACACTGTACCGGAGACTACTATTTTTATTTTTATTTTTTTGTCACTAGATAGTGACTTTGTTTCATTTACTACAGTTTACTGCTCTTTACTGTATTTTTGTTTTAATGTAGAAATATTTATTTTCATTATTTTGAAGGCATCTTTGCTCTACAGTGTTTCTTTGCATGTGCCTAAAACTTTTGCACAGTACTGTATATAAATAAATGTGATTGTTCTAATATGGTATCATTTGTGGAAAAAGTGTGTAAAGTAGTTGTTTATGTTATGTAACATTTTTGGAAGGAGTCTCCAGTGTCAGCACTTCATATATACAGGTGCATCTCAATAAATTAGAATGTCGTGGAAAAGTTCATTTATTTCAGTAATTCAACTCAAATTGTGAAACTCGTGTATTAAATAAATTCAATGCACACAGACTGAAGTAGTTTAAGTCTTTGGTTCTTTTAATTGTGATGATTTTGGCTCACATTTAACAAAAACCCACCAATTCACTATCTCAACAGATTAGAATATGGTGACATGCCAATCAGCTAATCAACTCAAAACACCTGCAAAGGTTTCCTGAGCCTTCAAAATGGTCTCTCAGTTTGGTTCACTAGGTAAGCCACAAACATTCATTGCCAAAGAAGCTGGCTGTTCACAGAGTGCTGTATCCAAGCATGTTAACAGAAAGTTGAGTGGAAGGAAAAAGTGTGGAAGAAAAAGCTGCACAACCAACTGAGAGAACCGCAGCCTTATGAGGATTGTCAAGCAAAATCGATTCAAGAATTTGAGTGAACTTCACAAGGAATGGACTGAGGCTGGGGTCAAGGCATCAAGAGCCACCACACACAGACGTGTCAAGGAATTTGGCAACAGTTGTCGTATTCCTCTTGTTAAGCCACTCCTGAGCAACAGACAACGTCAGGGGCGTCTTACCTGGGCTAAGGAGAAGAAGAACTGGACTGTTGCCCAGTGGTCCAAAGTCCTCTTTTCAGATGAGAGCAAGTTTTGTATTTCATTTGGAAACCAAGGTCCTAGAGTCTGGAGGAAGGGTGGAGAAGCTCATAGCCCAAGTTGCTTGAAGTCCAGTGTTAAGTTTCCACAGTCTGTGATGATTTGGGGTGCAATGTCATCTGTTGGTGTTGGTCCATTGTGTTTTTTGAAAACCAAAGTCACTGCACCCGTTTACCAAGAAATTTTGGAGCACCTCATGCTTCCTTCTGCTAACCAGCTTTTTGAAGATGCTGATTTCATTTTCCAGCAGGATTTGGCACCTGCCCACACTGCCAAAAGCATCAAAAGTTGGTTAAATGACCATGGTGTTGGTGTGCTTGACTGGCCAGCAAACTCACCAGACCTGAACCCCATAGAGAATCTATGGGGTATTGTCAAGAGGAAAATGAGAAACAAGAGACCAAAAAATGCAGATGAGCTGAAGGCCACTGTCAAAGAAACCTGGGCTTCCATACCACCTCAGCAGTGCCACAAACTGATCACCTCCATGCCACGCCGAATTGAAGCAGTAATTAAAGCAAAAGGAGCCCCTACCAAGTATTGAGTACATGTACAGTAAATGAACATACTTTCCAGAAGGCCAACAATTCACTAAAAATGTTTTTTTTTATTGGTCTTATGAAGTATTCTAATTTGTTGAGATAGTGAATTGGTGGGTTTTTGTTAAATGTGAGCCAAAATCATCACAATTAAAAGAACCAAAGACTTAAACTACTTCAGTCTGTGTGCATTGAATTTATTTAATACACGAGTTTCACAATTTGAGTTGAATTACTGAAATAAACGAACTTTTCCACAACATTCTAATTTATTGAGATGCACCTGTATATATATACATATATAACTTAATCAATGCCTCGTAACCAATCAGAATTAAGAATTCAGCAGTACTGTGGTGTATACTGGGCAGACAGAGAAAAAGACAGATACCTGACACTGACAGTAGACACAGAGTGAAGGTGATGCGTAGGACTAACACCTCATGAAATATAAATATGAAAAATGTTCTTTACATCCGCAGGGCATCACAACCTTACAGCAAGGTGACTCCGAGCACCTGCAGGAAACACACTGCCAGCATGCTGAGAGATTAACGCTGATCATTTGTAGAAATGTGCTCACTTGTTCCTCTGGCCGCTCATCTCGGCGTAGCCGTGATCCCAAAGTACACACGAGCCCTGCGAGTCCGCCGCGGTCAGAGACGGCTTCTGGTCCAGCTTCAAAGTAGTTATATGACTGATAGAAAGACATTCAGTATAAAGTGAAATTAGAGTCAACACAATATGAACCTGAATTTGTAATGCCTGAATTCAGAACCAGTATAATCAAATATCTTAAGATTTTTTTTAATATCTCAAGATATTTCTTAAGAACAGTTACATGACAGAAAAAGAGATTCATACAACAATAAACCATCATTTAAATAATTAGATGAATTAAAACATTACAGCTGTAAACATTATAGTTGTGTGCCAGGATGATTTTATAGTTTGTCAGACATGAAGATAAAGAGAACCGGTGTGACTGCTCCTTAATAATTAAGTCTGTTTTCACACCAAGTATTTTTATTTTTATAGAAAAATCTCATCACTCTTAGCAGTCCTAGCTAGTATCGACTAACTAACTAGCCTAGCTTGATTTCTAGATTAGATGTATTATTTTTAGTGATGTCTTTCAGTTTCAGTTTCAGTTTGCTTCTCTCACCCCTCAACTTGCAGCCTGATTGGTAAAAAGGTCAAAGGTTAAAGTCCACCTACGTGAATTCATTTGTTTCTTGTGTTTGTAAACAAAAAACAAACAAACCCATATACGTTTATATGTTTATATTGTATGACTTGGGAATGAGTTATTTCATCATGAACATAAGACGTGGTCTAAATAAGAACACCAACCATGAATTATGTAATAAATCTAATAAATGAGAATGATTTAGCTAGTACATAGCCGTTTCACTTGTGTGGAATTTTCTTTTAAACACAGGAAAACGTCTGTATTTGAACGCACCACAGTTCACCAAAACTGACTGGTTTCAAGGAGACCAGTCGGTGAATCAGATGTTTCCTGTCACGCGCTCGTACTATATTGCGTATCCTGCGCTCTCCACGCCGGTGTGACGACTCACCTGAACAGGTTGAGGGTTTTGTGTTCCAGCATCAGGCTGCTGTTCCCGCTCAGGTCGAGTTCCTGCAGCGTGGCCGGGACAGAATCAGGCAGCAGGATCTCGGAGAGCTCATTACAGCTCACATCCACCAGCTACACACACACACACACACACACACACACACACACACACAGAGCACGTACACACAACAATACATTTATGTAAAATATATGCAGATACTTGATTTTGGATTTCTTTATATGGACTCACCGTCCACTTTATTAGGAACACCTGTACAACTGTATATTCATGCGGGTATCTGATCGGCCAATCGTGTGGCAGCAGCACAGTGCATACAATCATGCAGATACAGGTCAAGAGCTTCAGTTAATGTTCACATCAAACATCAGAATGAAGAAAAAGTCTGATCTCTGTGGCTTTAACCGTGACATGGTTGTTGGTGCCAGATGGGCTGTTTTGAGTATTTCAGAAACTGCTGATCTCCTGGGATTTTCACAAACACTGTTGTATTATTAAACACAACAGTGTTTAATAATATTTATTTATTTATTTATTTCAGTAATTGATTTATCAACAATAATTTATATAATAAACATATATTATCAACAATTATTATTATTATTATTATTATTATTATTATTATTATTATTAGTAGTAGTAGTAGTAGTAGTAGTAGTAGTAGTAGTAGTATTGTTCTTGTTTTAAAAAATGTTGTTGTCGATGTTGTAAATAAACAAACAAACCAGCTAGTTAATTAATTATTAATGACTTAATTAATACCTCATTAATAATTAATTATTTTTACTTTATAAGGTCTATTTTTATTTATTCAATACAAAACAGAGACCTATATTTTTTATGGGAACATAAATACGAATATGGATCTCATCATAAAATGTGTATAAATTTTCATGAGAAATTGAAATAAATAAATAAGAGAGTAAACATGATAAAAAAAAGAAAATAAATGAAAAATAAAACATATTAACACATCAAGAACCCCTTTGAGTCTGTTTGCTAAAACCTTGGACAGAATCTTGTAGTCGGAACATAAAACAGCAACTGGTCTCCAGTTTTTGAGCAAACACAGGTCTCCTTTTTTGGGGAGTAAGGAGAGAACAGCACGTTGACAGCTTTTTGGAAGCATTTTAGCTATAAAACTTTCTTGTAAAACTTCATAAAAGTCTTTGCCTATGGTTCTCCAAAAAGATTTGTAGAATTCGATAGGTAGTCCATCGACTCCTGGTGCTCGGCCCGAGGACAGCTGATGCACTGCTGTTGTGACTTCCTCAAAAGTCAGTTCTGAGTCCAGAAGCTTTTTGTGTTTTGTATCCAGCACAGGCAGGTTTTTAAAAAGTTCATCTGAGCATGGTTTTTCTGTGTGTTCTTTAGCATATAAGGCTGAGTAAAAATCAACAGCTAGTCTTCTTAGGTCACGTTGACCTCCGGCAGGAGCTCCGCAGGTGAGACCACCTCGTGGGTCTCAGGCTTGAGCTCCGGGGGGAAGGTCGCCATGTTGACTTACGGCTGGAGCTCCGCAGGTGAGACCACCTCATGGGTCTCAGGCTGGAGTGCCGGAGAGGAGGTCGTCACGTTGACCTCCGGCTGGAGCTCTGCAGGGGAGACCACTTCGTGAGTCTTAGGCTGGAGCTCTGGAGAAGTGACCACCTCATGGGTCTCAGGCTTGAGCTCCGGGGGGGAGGTCGCCACGTTGACTTACGGCTGGAGCTCCGCAGGTGAGACCACCCTGTGGGTCTCAGGTTGGAGCTCCGGAGAGGAGGTCGTCACGTTGACCTGCAGCAGGAGCTCCGCAGGGGAGACCACCTCGTGGGTCTCAGGCTGGAGCTCCAGAGAGGAGGGCGCCTCATTGACCTCTGGCTGGAACAGGTCTGGAGAGGAGGTTGCCATGTGGACCTCCGGGCTGGAGCTCTGCCGAGGAGACCACTTCGTTGGTCTCAGGCTGGAGCGCCGAAGCTGTGGAAGCCACCCTGTCGGCCTTGGACTGGAGCTGGGCTGTGGAGGCCACCCTGATGGCCTGTTCATAATAGGTTGTGAACGGTCTCTCAGGTTCGTCCGTTAGGCTGGCCCTCCCCAAAAAATTCTCTAAATCAAACTTAACATCTCCCTTACCATAGATCACCCTCATGACCCAGATGAACTCCGCAACGCTTCCCAGAAAGAAGTTGCCGGAGCCGATCAGGAGCCTTGCCCATTGGCGTGCTGGACCGACGAACCGGGATAACAGGAACATTAGCCACTGTCTTTACCTGGATGAATTGCCAGTAGAAATTAGTGAAGCTGAGGAAACTTTGTAGGTCCTTTATCGTCTTGGGTGTTGGCCAGTCAGTAATGGTGGCCACCTTGACCTGGTCCATGGCGACTCTTCTGGGCTAATGATGTATCCCAGGAATGAGATGCACTGATGAAATGAAACTTACACTTTTCTCCTTTGATGTACAAGTGATGCTACACGAGGCGCTGGAGGACCTTGCGGACATGGGAGACATGGGTTTCATAGGAGGGGGAGTAGATCAAGATGTTGTCGATGTACGCCATGTATTTGTCCAACATGTCCTGCAGGACATCATTGATTAGATATTGAAAGACAAAAGGGGTGCAAGAGAGCCTATATGGCATCAAACAGTACTTGTAGTAGTGGTAGAGGCAAGACCAATCAGACAGTTTACAGGAAAATACGTAGTCTCAATTCAGCCAAACACTAGCTCACATAGTCAGTTAGCATGAGTGGAAAATGGATATATGCCAATTTTTCTTTTCTTTTTTTTTTTTTACCAGTAAAGTGGTTGAAACTGAAACACCAACATCATCTGATGGTGAGCAAGAAAACAAGGTGTGTAAATGTCTATATAAGTTCCAAGTTATATGAACATGATATGAGCAGAGCATAAGGACAGCTAACATACTTTGCATGGCATTGTAGCAGCTAAACCCATAAAGTGAAAGCTTAGATGTGCCTCCCCTTGGCTAGCAACACCAAACTAGCCTAGTCTCATGTTAGATAGCCAAAAAGTTTTATATTTTATCAGTCAAGTAGTCCTGCAAACAGTGATAACATCCGAGGAGAGTTTTATGATAAATCCAGCTTCCACAATTAAGCAATTAGCCCTCACATGCAAAAAAAAATAAATAAATAAAAAAAAAAAATTAATCATGGTTTATTTAGAAGTACTTTTAAAAAGGTTTTTTGATGGAAGAGTCTGGGCTCAGCCTCAGATGATTACCTGTCCAGCTAACGCCCCTGGTAATGCAGCTCAGCCACTGCAGTGCGCCGGCTACCATAGACACACACTAACGCTTCCTCCTTTTATAGGGTGCCATTACTTTTGTCACAATTGAACTGCTAGTTTTATTTATCTTATTTTATGGATTTATTGTCAAATCGATTTCTTTCCAATCATTAACATGAAAAGACAAAAAAATATTCACTAAATATATAAAATCACAGAAACCTGAAGACGTTCAATCGAGGTTCACATTAGCGAGTTTCAGTGAGAAATCAGTGTTAGATGCGAATGTTAACAAATACCTGGATATTCTTAAATTATGCATTTCCTTGTGTAAATGCTCCTGTGAACACATAGAGCTTCACTGTCACAAAGTCACACATAGCTTTACTGCTAATTTACAAATCAAATGAGAAGTCTTTCTCCTTGCTGTAGATGTCATGACTCCTGGATGTCATCACAAACAGCATGCGTTAGAGGGGTTTTTTTTAGAGGGCATTTCTGTGTTATTTTTTCTTCAGTTCATTCTGTATAACCTTGTTTTCTTCCTAACAGGTGAATTATGATGAAATACCCCTTCACAAAATAGCAGAAAATAACAAAGATTATAATAATGAAGAATTGTATTTGGAAGTGACGTCACTCACAGTTGACGGCATTTACTGTATATTTGAGTCGATATAAATGACTGATATTTTCCAGCAGAAAGCTTTGAATCCTGCTGTAATGCTGAAAATGCTGAAAGCATTAACGTGTTAAAAATCATTAGAAAACTTATTATTATTATTATTATTGAATATTAAAATACTTGTAGCCCATAATATGTAGGGAGAAAGAATATTTTTTCCACTTTAAAAATAACATCTAATGATCATTTATGTGATTTTTTTTTTTTATTAATCTCATTATTAATAATTTTAAGGTTACTAAATCTGTTAAATGTATTAAATCTGACACTGTACAATGAGACCACAGACTCAAACAACTTTTGAATCAAATTGTACCCCACAATATCGGCACACTGGCTGTGTTTATATACAGAGATTTCCACCAATCAGGACGAATTCATTCCAAATGAACTGTTTATTTTCATCCTAAACTGGGCAGGACTTTCTAAATGGAACGGATATCAATTTACAAAAAGATAACAAGTTACAAATAGCAAGGGCAAGGACATAAGAAATACAAGTATATAATATATTCTCTTATCAGATCCTCAGCCACACCACAACTCACCGCCAGCAGGAAAATAAAAAAAGAGCGATTCATCTCTGCTCTGAAGCGTCTGAGCTCGGTACGTCTCCTCTACACAACGTCTCAACACAACATGTCTGCTGACTCAGACTGTCAAACTCTGGAACAGAAGAGAAGAAAAATGGAGCCAAAATGCAAAATATATGGAATTATGTAACTCTGGAAGCGAGACACAATCTTTAACCTGACCCACATCATTTCACCCTTTCTCGCAGTACACTGACGTTCCATTCCACCGGAGGATGGAAATCTGATATTTTCAATCAGCATAAACGCCATGTGGCTATATTTCATGCTTTTGCTAATTCTATGCTAAAAACTCAGTCCTGTTACTTTCAGTCCTGTTACTTATATAAAGAGAAGCTTCTTACTTTTTTAAAAAAAGAAAAATACGTCTTGCGTGCATATATAGTCATTTTTAGTCACAAATATCAATTATTTGAACATGAAACCAATCGTTTCTTTAAAATAAACACTTTCTTGAGGGGAAAACAAAGGAATTAGTTGACATGCTTTTAAATATGCTTTTTAAATGACACGAGTTTTGCTTCTTCTTTTTTTCAGTACCTGGCCCAATGAGGTCAAAATTTGTCCTTTAAGTGCCTTGCATATGCCTTTTACTCAGGAGTGAGATCTAGCCACACTACCTAAAAGGCAAAAAACATAAAAAATAAAATTTGTTTTGTCCTTATGGATTTTTGTGTGTAGATTATTGACCAAAAAGTCAGTTTAATCCATTTTAAATTAAATCTACAGTTGCAATCAAAATTATTCAACCCCCATTGCAAATCAGGTTTATTGTCAAAATTTACAGACTTTCAGCTGTTTGCGATGAACAAATCAAACAAAAGCAATTGAAACAGTTCAACACAATGAATGCTTCAAGTGGTTTCCCCAAATTCAACTGAACATGCAACTTATAATGACTTCTCCAGTCTCAAAATTATTCAACCCCCTGAACAGAATCCCTCACAATAGCACAAATATGCAAAACAGGTGTTATCTCAAGCACTCTTGATGCAACTAATCAAGGGCTTCATTAGTTGCACCAGGTGTGCTTGAGCTGGAACACATGAAATACCTGAACTGGCTAGGGGCAGAAAATACATGAAATACCTGGATGGTACAGAAAAAGGAAGCTATCAACGGCTGCAACCAGATTTCTGAAGGCAGGTTGTGAAAAACCCTCGAGTGACTGCAAAAGACCTGCAGCCAACAGGCACTGAGGTTTCAGTGAGCACAGTATGGCGCGTACTAAACGCAGAAGGTTTCCATGCCAGAACTCCAAGACGTTCACCACTACTGACCCAAAAGCACAAGAAAAGTCACTCAAAATCATATAAATAAGCCAAAGAAGTTTTGGGATTCTGTTCTGTGGAACCTTTTGGCATGATGGATCAGCGGTATGTCTGGAGAAAGAAGAATGAAGAAAGAGCACTCTGTCCACAGTCAAGCATGGTGGTGGCTTGGTGATACTCTGGGGCTGCTTTGCATCCTCTGGCACTGGAAACCTGCAGTGTGTGGAAGGTAAGATGGATTCATTGAAGTATCAGGAAATACTAGGAGAAAACATCATGCCGTCTGTGAGGAAGCTGAAGCTTGGGCGTCATTGGACCTTCCAACAGGACAATGATCCCAAGCATACCTCAAATTCCACAAGGCTTGGTTGCAGAAGAAGTCCTGGAAGATTCTACAGGGCAAATTATGCATTTCCTGTGTAAATGCTCCTGTGAACAAAGTCACACATAGCGTTACTGCTAATTTACAAATCAAATGAAAAGTCTTTCTCCTTGCTATAGATCTCATGACCTCTGGATGTCATCACAAACAGCATGCGTTAGAGGTTTTTTTTTTTTTTTGTTGAGTTTCTGTGTTATTTCTTCTTCAATTCATTCTGTATAACCTTGTTTTCTTCTTAACAGCTGAATTACGATGAAATTTTGATCTGTGAAAGAAACTCTGTGAAATACCCCTTCACAGAACAGCAGAAAATAACGAAGATTATATTTTCCCTGATATTCAGTTAATCACACAGCTACAGTATTATTGCTGTAAAGTTTAATATTTAATATTTATAGAATTAATAATATAAAATATTATTTCATCACTGAATAATACTAGTGATTTAGTAAAATAGGTAAAGTCTAAACTGAGCTTAAATATAAACTTAAATATATATATATATATATTTTTTTTTTACTATACACTGAAGACATTGCCTCAATCTCAACACAACACCTCAACACAACATCTCCACCAACTCAGACTGTAACACGTGGGTCATTTTCATTTCATTTAATATACAGTACATGCAAATGCATAATAAACAAAACAGGAAAAGACATGGTGCTGACACGCAAAATAAATCAAAAGGCTATTCAAATTCAAACAGAAACAACTGAAAAAGCTCAAATATTTTGCCTGATGCCTTTAATAATAGTTTGTACCACTTTACTTAAACCCTGCCTCATACGACTTACAGTGTTACAGTGGGTATAGAAAAGAATCCCCACCCCTTTAAAATAATCACATTTTGTTGCTTTTCAGCCCGAAATGAAGACGGACACAGTTTTTGTTTTATCCAGCTGTATTTACTCAGTGCAACTTATAACATCCAAGTGAAAGATATAACACCAACATGTCAGGGAAAAGAAGAATCACTGAATTGGAAAAAGGATCACCCCCTTGCTTTAATTTGCCTATAATAATAATAATAATAATAATAATAATAATAATAATAATAATAATAAAACAGAACAATTCCAAGAGGGTCCTTAGGTGCTCTGGCCCTATATAGCAGGAAAAAAGAACACGGACATAAGAAATACAAGCTATAAATAAAATCAAAACAAGCACGATACATGAACATTTATAAACAAAAAGACAATCTGACGATCATAATGAAGTCAAAATTTTAACAGACTAGTTCACGTCTATTCTTAAAAACAGATTAAATTTGGGTATTGTTAATATAAATGATTAATAATTCATAGTAATAATTAATATTGAGTATCAACTGCATGATCTCTATGAGAACCCAAACCTAAAACTCAATTATATGTTAGTAAAGAAAGTAATAAATAATAAATGATTATATTGTGATGCATATATTCTTCCTGAAGGAGAGTCGTACTTGTGTAAAATCACCTGTACAGAAAAAGAGAGAGAACTCAGTGAGACGTCATACATTTTATAAACTTACACTTTTTCATGTAAATTGTAAATCTCAAATTTTATCTCCAGTCTTGTTTTTTGTTGCTGTTTTTAGATTTTCTTTACTCACGTCCAGTAGCAGACGAAGTTCAGCTTGTCATTGCAGTTTCGGTTCTTCAAGGTGTTTGCCGTGGTATTGAGAGCTCCACAGCCATAAGATGGAGCCGGACATGAAGGCATTGAGACCAGGCTCCCCAGCTGCTCCCCGCTCACCCAGAGCCATAGTCCATTCACGAAATGCAGGCCGGTCCACACGCTCTCTGTCTGCGTCTGCACCGTCTCTAGATTAAGCTGCCGCAGGCTCGACTCGGAGGTCACGGAGGCCAAACCAGTGTAATGGGTCCTGCAGTAGTCCAGAGCCTCCTCCCAGGTCATCTTCTCCTTCACCAGGATCAGGAACCGATAACAGTAGAAACTCTTCCTGTTCAGGCAGAAGTTAGTATCCCAGAATCCTGAAGGATTGATGTAAACACATTTGACTGCTTCATTAGGGCAACCAGCACACCAGTTTGTGAAAAAAGGCCAGGTGTTTGTAATTGTGCGCAGCCAGAGCCAACCTTCAGAACCGGATCCAGACTCCATGAGGCGTTTGTTTTCCTCCATAGTGGTGACGTTGGCCAGATCTTTGTAGTGTGTACTGCAATACAAATCAGCATCAAACCACTGTTTAGGTGTGTTAATGAATATATATTCTCTTATCAGACCTACGACCACACCACCTCCAACCGCCACCAGGAAAATAAAAAAGAGCGATTTCATCTCTGCTCTGTAGCGTCTGAGCTCGGTACGTCTCCTCTACACAACGTCTCAACACAACATGTCTGCTGACTCAGACTGTCAAACTCTGGTGGTTTTCAAGTTATTTAAAAACACATGCAAAAACAAAATAAACAGTGCATACAGGAGAAGGGAAATGGAGCCAAAATGCAAAATATTTGGAATTATGTAACTCTGGAAGCGAGACCCAATCTTTAACCTGACCCACATCATTTCACCCTTTCTCGCAGTACACTGACGTTCCATTCCACCGGAGGATGGAAATCTGATATTTTCAATCAGCATAAACGCCATGTGGCTATATTTCATGCTTTTGCTAATTCTATGCTAAAAACTCAGTCCTGTTACTTTCAGTCCTGTTACTTATATACTTATATACTTATAAGCTGAAGCTTGGGCGTCATTGGACCTTCCAACAGGACAATGATCCCAAGCATACCTCAAATTCCACAAGGCTTGGTTGCAGAAGAAGTCCTGGAAGATTCTACAGGGCAAATTATGCATTTCCTGTGTAAATGCTCCTGTGAACAAAGTCACACATAGCTTTACTGCTAATTTACAAATCAAATGAGAAGTCTTTCTCCTTGCTATAGATCTCATGACCCCTGGATGTCATCACAAACAGCATGCGTTAGAGGTTTTTGTTGTTGTTGTTGAGTTTCTGTGTTATTTCTTCTTCAATTCATTCTGTATAACCTTGTTTTCTTCTTAACAGCTGAATTACGTGAAATTTTGATCTGTGAAAGAAACTCTGTGAAATACCCCTTCACAGAACAGCAGAAAATAACGAAGATTATATTTTCCCTGATATTCAGTTACACAGCTACAGTATTATTGCTGTAAAGTTTAATATTTAATATTTATAGAATTAATAATATAAAATATTATTTCATCACTGAATAATATTAGTGATTTAGTAAAATAGGTCAAGTCTAAACTGAGCCTAAGCTTGGTATTTGGACCAGCAAGGCCAATTCTATATATATATATATATATTATACCTATTATAAAGGATTATGTATGCTGTACTGTATGACACATTATCGATATATTTATAACTAGTGTACTCAGGAAGTGTTAACAAATGATGTTAAACAAATAAATTACTATAAATTATTCCAGTTTAAAAAACAATAGTGATGCTGTTATCATTCTACTGCAAAATATAATAAACTAATAGTCAATATATAATCAATACAACATTTCTTGATTGCCTTATTATTATTATTATTATTATTATTATTATTATTATTATTATTATTATTATTATAGTTTCTGAAGGCTAGGTGTTGAAAATGTATTGAACAGCTCATACAATTTCCATATAAAATCCTAAATTTAATACTGAGCTCCAACCATATGTGTTTTCTTTGCATTTCAGTTGATTTTTGTGAATAATTTCTCAACGATAACATTTACATCTGGTGATCATTAATTTTCATTAATTTTGTTTATTTATAAAAACGAACAAACAAACAAATAAATGAATCTTGTTTTTTCATAAATAAATAAATCTTGTCATCCCTGATGGATGATATTTGGGATCAGCTTGGGACAAACCATTATTGTTGTATTAATTAGCTTGTTTTTGATTCAAAACAAGTGAACACATTCTTGTTGTCCCACTATGAGGCTACTACATTGATAAGGACGGTGAGTACTTCAAGACCTTTATAAAACATGGCTCCTTGCTTTATTAACGTCTTCCCAAGTAAACCCAAACACATAATCCTAAAATACTTCATCATTCTGGTCATCCTCTTGCTCAACTGCAATGGACAGGTGATGACTTCATGAACATTCATAATGGTGTTATAGGTTGTACCAATCGTGCAGTGATGAATAATACATGGTTGTATTTATGTTGTATATGGGTTGTATATGACTTGCATTATTTAACAATTGGAGTGTTTAATAATTGGAGGTATTGACTCCTGAAAGAAGGAACCGATTCTGATCAGCTGAAACGAGTCGTTATTAATTCCAGACTCACTTCATGTACAAACCTACGTAGGTTTGTAACAAAAAACCCGTCTCTGGTCTTCATTGGCTGCTCACGAACAACGTGTACTTTGACCCGCCCTCGAACACTACAGTAGATTTTGCGTCCTGAAAGAGTTCGGTTAATGTCTAGAAGACGCTGTTTTCTGTGCTGCAAAAGAAAAACCACTTTGCATGGACTCCCAAAGGATGAGGATGTAAAGCGTCAGTGGTTAGAGTTCATTTTAACATGATACCACAGCAGTTCAACTCCGACCTTCATTTGTGTTCCCGTCATTTCACT
This sequence comes from Cranoglanis bouderius, assembly GCA_023630585.1. Classification (NCBI taxonomy): domain Eukaryota; kingdom Metazoa; phylum Chordata; class Actinopteri; order Siluriformes; family Cranoglanididae; genus Cranoglanis; species Cranoglanis bouderius. The sequence continues at coordinate 37,628 of JAMFTF010000055.1, forward strand.
GACGGCTGCTTCTCAAATCTAGCTGAAGTCAACGTGGGATTTGCGAAACGATTATTCATTAAACATGGAGCCGTACCCACTTTATTTGGACCATCTTGTGCCCCTGGATCACAACCTGTAAGCATGATTAATGATTTATGTATATATTTTCTACTGAGTGTTCCAAATGCGTGGTTTTGTGTTGTACAGTCAGTGCACAGCTATTAGCCTGTTAGCTGTTAGCCTCTGCTAACCGGCTAACACACGTTATTGCCAAACTACATATAAACTTACCGCTGAGAAACGTCCTGCTTGCGATGGTGATTTGGGTCGATCTTCCGACGTATCACTGTCGGATTCGGGCTCAAATCGGTAAGGTAACACTGACATTATTACTGAGCTGAAATTCAGATATGGTAGTGGGCGTTTCCTTTCTGACATCTGACCAATCAGAGCAGAGTAGGCACTCTGGAAGGAGGAGTTTAGAGTGAACGGATCCTTGAACGATTCATTTGAGACACTGGGGGGGAAAAAGGTAATGCTGCAATGTAAATTATGAGAAAATTAAAGTGTTTTTTGACCTTGGATGCATGTAAACCTATTGTATGAGACATTTAAAACAAAATTAGGCACATTTATACGGCATAATAGGTGCACTTTAAGGGATTAGTATGCAAGAGGAAACTTTAATTGAAGAATCAAACCCAGGACCTTGGCAACAAGAATCTAACACGCTACCTACCGCACCGCCAACACACAGGCAGCACAGTGGACAAAGTATGTGGTGAAACTGCAGGCAATAAACAAATGACTGCTCAAAACAAATGAGGCTGAAGGGAAAGACTGAACTCAACCAAGTGCTGCTTTTTTATATGGAGTAAATACAATCGCTCTTTTCCTTGACTATTATTACCTCATTTAATTTAGCTATGCTGTTGTCTACAGCCTCTGAAAGTCTCGGGACGCTTTGGAGTAATCATTTGGGTGTTTATGTGCATAAAGTCTTCTCAGCAATGTTCTGAACATGAGACTTAGTTTGTTCTTTTGTTTTTTTACATGATTTCACGGCTGATGTGAGACCTAAAAGACGTGACAAACATGCAAATACAAGACAAACACCGAATAATTAGACTACAGGATCCATATACTGTAAATACTTCACTTTCGGAGTCTGCAAGAGGAAGTAATTCGTTCAGATTGGCATGATTGACTGAATTGGTAAAACATAATGACTGTCAGTTACATAAATCACCAGGAGAGCAAGAGAACTCTGGGAAATTCAGCCAGGTACAGATGGACCTATTTGCCAATGCTGAATAGATTCACTGTTGTGTGAACAGCATTGTGAAAGGACCTAGGCATCTCCATCTCCATGCCTTGGTGATAATTTCGCCTTCATGCACAGTTCCAGAACAACCTTGTGGATCTACTGTATACAGGCCTTACGGTACTATTTGGACCACACAGCATCTATTCATTCATCAGTTCATCTGTCACAGTGCCAAGACATGAGGTACTCCGCTGTCTAAGCAAATGTTGGCTCGCTAGGTGCCAGGTCATCACCACGGCCCGTCAGTCATCTAGAAGTCCAATCCTACACTCAAGGAGGTGAGATAATCAGTGGTAGTCACCTGTCAGTGGTTTTAATGTTATGGCAGATCGGTGTGTATAAAATGTTTAATATTCATGTCTTTTGCTTGGCACATAAAAGTTTCTCAACATTAGTGTGTTTCATTCTGAGTTTCATTTAATGACTTGGTCTCTGAAATGTTATTTTAAGCTGTAAAGCAGATGAAACAATTTCAGTTGTCTATGTTTTTACAAAACATGTAAAATATTCGGTTTTATATTAGAATTTAACAATCCTACCATTCGAATTGAACAAGGTGATCTCAGGTGTGTTCTAAGACAATGTGACTATGTGGATCTACTTTTCTGAAAAAGCGACTTTGCATGTTACACAAATTAGCTGAAGTGAGCTCACATTTCTTGACATGAGCTAAAGAACCTGGAGCAAATGGGTTTAGCAGCTGTGTGTGTCGTTTTTAACTCGGGTGGCTTCTGCTTGTTGCCAGGCCGCCATTTTGAATTTTAAATTAAAGGTTAAATTAAATAAAATTAAGCTAATTAAAGAAAAAAAACTATTTCTTGTTGGTTCTTAACCATATTAAGAGAAATATATAGATAAATATATTAGATAAGATGATCTAATACACTATTTCGGTCAAATCCCAGCAGTAATACACCGTGTGTCCACTAGAGGGTGGCGCTGCCCACTGAGCTCACTGACTCAAACAACTTCTGAGAGAAAATTTCCCCCAAAAGCACAAAATTTTCACAAATCGGAACGAATTCATTCTGTTTATTTCTTAACTGTTTATTTGGATCCTAAACTGGGCAGGAATTTTTAATAGAACAGACATCAATTTACAAAAAAAAAAGTTACAAATAACAGGAAAAAAGAACAAGGACATAAGAAATACATGCTATAAACAAATCACAATCAGCATAACTACATAAAAATATATAGAATTAGAAAACAACTTACTTACAGTAATATTCAGTAAATTCAGCTGCCGCAGGATCGACTCGGAGGTCACGGAGGCCAAACCAGTGTAATGGGTCCTGCAGAACTCCTGAGCCTCCTCCCAGGTCTTGTTCTCCTTCACCAGGATCAGGAACCGATAACAGTAGAAACTCTTATGGTACCAACAGTAGTCATATTTCCAGTAATCTTGATTATAATAAAATGTGGAACCACAATAGTGCATAGATGGTGGAAAATAAGGAAAATGCAAATTCAGAAAAGTAACGGGTTCTCCATCAGACCATGCCCATGTGCCTGAGTGTGTTGGGTACAGCCCAATCCAACTTTCATAATACATGGGTCCTGATTGTAAAAGTTGTTTGTATTCCTCCTTACTGGCCAGATCTTTGTAGTGTTGTCTGCAATATGATTGAGCTTGATCCCATGTAGCTGTCAAGTCAACGAATATATATTCTCTTATATATTCTCCAGACCACAACCAACCGCCAGCAGGAAAATAAAAAAGAGCGATTTCATCTCTGTTCTGAAGCGTCTGAGATCGGTGCGTCTCTAAACAATGTCCCTACACAACGTCTCAACACGTCTACACCAACTCAGAGAGTCACTCATTTCTTTTTACATTCATTTAAAACACATACAAAAGCAAAACAAACAGCTATGGAAGAGGGGAAACCCGCTGTGCTTAAATGTGACATAAATGAAATGTTGAACACCGTTGGAAACTGACACACAATGTTTAATCTGACATGCATTATTTAACAATTGGAGTTTTTAATAATTGGAGGTATTGACTCCCAAAAGAAGGAACCGAGACACAATCTTTAACCTGACCCACATCATTTCACCCTTTCTCGCAGTACACTGACGTTCCATTCCACCGGCAGATGGAAATCTGATATTTTCAATCAGCATAAACGCCATGTGGCTATATTTCATGCTTTTGCTAATTCTATGCTAAAAACTCAGTCCTGTTACTTTCAGTCCTGTTACTTATATAAAGAGAAGCTTCTTAGAAAAGTTCAGGTGAGTTTGTTTTCCTGAATTTAATGCTATTCTAGATAAAACACTATTGGATGTATTTTTTGCAGCTGAACCATTTTTAGTGTTTTGTAGACAAACAAGAATATTTTCAAACTGATCTTAGGTACTGGGAGTCAGAGCAGAGATCTGAGGACTTGCATGATATCTTCAACTTTTTGTCCTTCTTACCTTTTGTAGAAGAAGATGGAGAGAACACAGACTATGCAGGAGCCAGAAACACCCACCCATGGCATGCTGAAGGTGAAGGAGCGAGACACACCGACCACTCACACTCTCTCTCTTCCCTTCCCCTCTCTCTCCTTCTTTCTCTTTCCACCTCCTTTGCTGTGAAGAACTACAAGCACATATCACATCCCTTCAATACAGAACTCTCACACACACTCACACACACATGTGTGCGCTCATACAGACACATATTCCTGTTACTAAAATGTCTTTTTTATTTCTTCTGAAAAAATAAAGTTAAAGTTAAACCACTATTTTTTAAAATTATGTTTCGTCCATCATTTATCCAATTGTTTAATAAATTACATGATAAAAAAATATATAGGCTATATATAAACTTGAGGTTTGGCTTTGCATTTTTTTAAAAAGAAAAATACAACTTGCGTGCATATATAATCATTTTTAGTCACAAATATCAATTATTTGAACATGTAACCAATCGTTTCTTTAAAATAAACACTTTCTTGAGGGGAAAATAAAGGAATTAGTTGAGATGCTTTTAAATATGCTTTTTAAATGACACGAGTTTTGCTTAGAAACCTTGTAAAAAATTAAATAAAGTTACCTGAGATGGACCAGTACACATGTGTGTTACTGAATGAATATAATATATATAATAGAATATAAGAGTTACTGGATGAAACTAATGAAGAGGTAGGTAGTTGTTGCTTTTAATGCCATGTCAGCGTCTATGGCTATTTCATGGCAAAAACAGACTTACAGATATTTAAAGTGTTGCATGAACACAGTACAAAACACACACACACACACAATATATATATATATATAAACAAACTAAAGGAAGTTACAGTGGGTGTGGTTATATGAGGTGTTTTACATTTACATGTGATAAAAATTCTAAAAGCTTTTCTGGTAAAACCTTACAGAACAAGTCCTTAAGAGATCTTACTGCGTAAAACTGTTGTCTCCTTGTGCTAAGCGCAGTACAGTCCAATAAAAGATGTTTAATGGAGAGCGGGGAATTGCAGAACATACGTGAAGTCGGGTTTTCGCCTTTTAGTAGGAATGCATGGGTTAGTCTTGAGTGGCCTATGCGACATCTAGTGTATACCACTTGGTCAAATCTTGTTTTAAAAGGGTTTAAGAGTCTGTTGGGGATTTTTGGGTGAATTGCATGTAATTTATTGTTTATACACGTGTCCCATTCTTCTTGCCACTTGTTTAGTATATAGTGGTTAACAGCAGGTTTGAGGTCAGAGGGGGGGATTTGACACTCTTTTATTTTTTGCTTGATTGCCTCCTTTGCAGCCATATCCGCTTGTTCGTTTCCTGCTAGACCGATATGACTTGGAACCCAGCAGAAGATGATGCTAGTGGGTCGGTGCCGTAATTGGTCCACTTTGGTTAAGATGCAGTCTATCAAGGGGTGATCGGTTTTTGAAGTTTCCATTGCTTGGAGACAGGATTTGGAGTCCGTGAAGATGATAAAGTTCTTTTGTTGAGCTTTTTCGATACACACAGCCACCGTTGAATTCAGAATCACATTCGTCGATATCTACAAAAACAGAAAGAGTCACTACTGATTAAAGGTGCGATAGACTGTGAATTATTTCTGACATGCAAAATAAATGATTGAGTTAGTATTGCACAGCCATAATACAGTAGTGCTTTAATCCTAGCTAAAGTTAAACATCACCTGGGAGAAGTATTATCTCACTCGGTAATGGTTTCTAGCCAGTTCTCAGTTGATAATCGTGCACGCTGTACATCAGTGTGTTTCCTTCAGAAGTGCAGACTATTGCAGACGTGAACATCACAGAAGTCACCAAATGAAATCTAATAAACACCATTAACTTCCTGCTGAACGTTTAAATCATGGAGAAAAAGTCTGGAGTCAGTCATGGATCACTGATGAGACCATTTCAGTTGTGATTTCAACTCTTTATTAAAAACATTTCCAAACTAGTAAGGAACCAAGAGATCCCTGGAGTACAGAGGAGATAGAAATCAGGTATTATATATATATATATATATATATATATTAGTATAATATTTACATAAATTTGTAATTGTACATATTTGTATATGTTTCAAATCTAAAGTACAATATTTACTCCGGGTCATTAAATAATGTGGAAGCTGAACAGCTACAGTGCGCCATCTACAGGCCTTAGATTGCAATGACATCCCAAATGGCCTGCGTTCAAAACCCCAACACTGCTAGAATGAGTAAAGTGATTTAAAAACAGGTTTAAGGTACATAAATGGATTATAATGAACTCAGTGGAGCTCAGCTGGTTTTATTCCACTGATGGTCAGGAGAACAGTGAGTCTTGTTAGAAAGTCTAGAATTAATTTTGTTGTTTAGTTAAGTTGCTTTTAGGGAACATCCTGATCCACACTTCAGTAGGTGGTGATAATAAACTAATCTATTGTTTCACTACTGCAATAAAAAAGAAGAAGAAGAAGAAGAAGATGAAGAAGAAGAAGAGGTGGAGGAGGGCGAGAAGGATGAGGAGGAGAAGGAAGAGGAGTAAATCAAATAATAATAATAATAATAAGAAGAAGAAGAAGAAGAAGAAGAAAAAGAAGAAGAAGTAAAAGAAGAAGAGGAAGAATAATAAGAGGAAGCAGAAGAAGAAGAAGACGAAAAAGGAGCAGAAGGAGAAGGAAGAGGAGAAATAGAAGAAGAGGTGGAAAAACAGAAGGAGAAGCAGAAGTTGGAGAAGAAGAGGAGGAGAAGGAGGAGCAGAAAGTGAAGGAGGAGGAGAAGTAGAAGAAGACAAAGAAGATGAAGAAGAAGATAAAGAAAAATATGGGAGGTATTTTGTGCTAAAAATAGCATTAAAATTAAAACTTTGCCCATATGTTTGCCCAAAATGAAAAATGAAATGAAATCATGCCATCTGCATTTTAATGTTCCATGTTAACAAATTTTAGCAATAAAAATAAAATCAAAACATCACATCATAACATTTTGTCATTTCATTTTCATCATCATATCTGTGTTTCGTGGCCACTTAAGTAGTACACTTTGGCTTTTCATTTTCTCAGTGAACTTCTGAACGAGTGCCAAAATTAAAATTAAAATCCAATCATAATTTGTCTTTTCTTTGTTTTTTTAAACATTAGGCTGCATAAATAAATAAATAAATAAATAAATAGGTAAATAAAATCAAAATCAGTTGCAGAGTACAAGTATGTGATTCTGTTTTCAACACGAACGCACTGTTAGTGACAAAATGAAAAGGAAATTGTAAATGATCACTGACACCAACTGCTGGTCATTTACTTTTCATTTCCCACTTTGCCTTTTCACTTTCCAGTTCACCCAGTATGCTAAGTAGATATGGGTGTGGCTAGAATCTAGGCCACGCCCAATTTTTTATTTATTTATTTCCAAATGGCATTTCTCAAAAACATTTTAGTACCGATCCTTGGACATTCTTGCCAATTGACTTTTTCTCTCTCAGCTGGTGGGAGTACTGAGTGTTTTGAGAAGTTAACATGGAGAACTTTAGGGACGTGAGTAATTTCATTCCTTCATTCATCTCCATGAGTGCTTTATCATGGTCAGGGTCGTGGCAGATCCAGAGTCTATTCAGGGCGTATAGAGGGAGAATTCACCCCGGATGGAAAGCCAGTCCGCAGCAGACCAGTGAGTCTATTTGCTGTCTATTTGATCAGCTAAAACACACATTAAATGACTCACTTCCTGAAGTCCTCTATACATACTGGATTTTAATTTTGCAAGCATGAAAAGTTACCTAAACTTATCTGACACTTCAGCCAGACGTTTCTAGTGCGATCACTAACGCTCCCACTCCGCACCAATGTTGCATCAAACATGAATAAACAGAATGAAATGTCTCTGTTAGTGAGGCATGTGGACTCACCCCTAGTGTACTTGAGTGTCTGTCCATCTTATCATTAAAAAGCAGAGGATAGTAACACAAATGTCACTTAAGGCAACAAAACGGAGTGAGGCACGCAAAGTTCACTTGGGTGATCAGAACATTTAATGCGAGTATATGTGGATTATGTAAGAGTTTTATAAGAGTCTGTCAGCTATAACCAGTAACAAGGAACAGAGGCAGTGTGATTGTCACATTCTTTGTTTATTTTTGTTTATATTTATCTTTTTGTAGCTTATGATGTATGAGGGGTGAAAACTGCATGTGTCTCTCAGGGTTTTTATTTGATTTGTCAGGCCAGACTTCTCGACCTCCGGCTCTGCAACGGACTCCACAGCTTTCTGGTGTTGCTCCTCTGTATCTGCCAGGGAGCCTGAAAGTACAACAATTAAGGCTTATGAATTTCTGTACAAGGACAAATTGTTCCCAAAAAATTAGTAAGCACACACACACACACACACACACACACACACACACACACACACACACACACACACACACACACACACACACACACACACTCACTCACTCACACAATAGTAGTCGTAGATTCACGAGAAGGAAAGTTTACCTTTAGTAACTCCTCCTTCTGAGTCAGGGTCTTCTTCATCTCATCGTTCTCCACCTGGAGGACCCTGTGAGTCTCCCGCTCTCGCTCACACTCCTAAAACACACATATGGGGAAAAATAAGTTTAAATTCATATCATATATATAATCATATATTATGATTTAAACTCATCATGCAGCAGAAACATGAAAAGTCCTCATATTACTAAATGAGCTGCTTAATGTAAGACTTTTCTCACTTACGTTCGTTAGCTCTTTACACTCCCTCTGAGTCTCACAGATCAGGCTCCCCATGTCCTGCACTGTGCCTTGCAGTGTCTTCACATGGTTTTCCAGGTCAGACTTCTCCACCTTCAGCTGAGCAATGGTCTGCACAGCCTTCTGGTGTTTCTGAAAGTACAACAATGAAAGTTTATTTGCTTTATTTTCTTCTACACACACTTTCAGACACTTTTATGTTCTGGTGACAGAAGAACAAAATGTCCCCCAAATTTTAGTAAACAAGTACACACGCAGTTCACAAATCAGTCATAGTTTCATGAACAGGAAAGTTTACCTTCATTAACACCTCTTTGAGCATCAGAGTCTTCTTCATCTCATTGTTCTCCATCTGGGGGATACTATGAGCCTCCTGCTCGGACAAAAGAGGTTTAAATTTGAGTGTTTAATTCTTAAACATGAATAAAGTCCTCATATTATTACTAAAGGAGCTGCTTAATGCAAGACTTTTCTCACTTACTTTCATTAGCTTGACGCACTCCTCGCGAGTATCATTTAGCATATACCCCAGGTTCTTCACTGTTCCTGTCAGTGTCTCCACCTGGTGTTCCAGGTCAGACTTCTCCACCTCCAGCTGAACAATGGTCTCCACAGCCTTCTGGTGTTTCTCCTCAGCTTCCGCCAGGAAGACCTGAAAGTACAATTAAGGCTTATTGGCTTTATTTTCTTCTACACACACTTTCAGACACTTTTAGAAACCAACTCATTACTCATGAGAATAGTCTAAAATGTAATGAAGGAAAATGTCCCCAAAATGTGAGGAAACAAGCACACACACACACACACACACACACACACACACACACACACACACACACACACACAGTGCACAATAGCAGTGTTAGTTTCAGGAAAAGGAAAGTTTACCTTCAGTAACTCCTCCTTCTGAATCAAAGTCTTCTTTATTTCGTTGTTCTCCACCTGGAGGACGCTGTGAGCCTCCCGCCCTCGCTCACACTCCTAAAACACACACATGGGGTAAAAGATGATAAAACTCGAGGGCTTAATGTTCCCATCTGCAATGGGCCACTTCTATTACTTAAAACATCTAGCAACTTGAGAATACAATTTTAACTTTGGTTAATTTAAACTCATCATGCAGCAGAAACATGAATAAAGTCCTCATATTATTACTAAAGGAGCTGCTTAATGCAATGATTTTTCTCACTTACATTCATTAGCTTGACGCACTCCCTGCGAGTCTCAGTTAGCAGGTTATCCAGGTTCTGCACTGTTCCTGTCAGTGTCTCCACCTGGGCTTTCAGGTCAGATTTCTCCACCTCCAGCTGAGCAATGGTCTCCACAGCCATCTGGTGTTTCTCCTCAGCTTCTGCCAGGGAGTCCTGAAAGTACAACAATTAAAGCTTTTTGCCTTTATTTACTTCTACACACACTTTCAGACACTTTGATGTTCTGGTGACAAAAGAACAAAATGTCCCCCAAATGTGAGGAAACAAGTACACACGCAGTTCACAAATCAATCATAGCATCATGAACATGAATGTTTACCTTCATTAACTCCTCTCTGAGCATCAGAGTCTTCTTCAACACATCGTTCTCTATCTGGAGGATACTATGAGCGTCCCGCTGGGACAAAAGAGGTTTAAATTTGAGTGCTTAATTATTAAACATGAATAAAGTCCTCATATTATTACTAAAGGAGCTGCTTAATGCAAGACTTTTCTCACTTACATTCATTAGCTTGACACACTCCCTGCGAGTATCAGTTAGCATATTCCCCATGACCTCCATTGTTTCTTGCAGTGTCTCCACATGGTCTATCAGGTCAGACTTCTCATCCTCCAGCTGAGCAATGGTCTCCACAGCCATCTGATATTGCTCCTCAGCTTCAACCAGGGAAACCTGAAAGTACAATAATTAAGGCTTATTGGCTTCATTTTCTTCTACATACACTTTCAGACACTTTTTTAAAAATGTGAGTAAACACACACACACACACACACACACACACACACACACACACACACACACACACACACACACACACACACACACACAGTGCACAATAGCAGTGTTAGTTTCAGGAAAAGGAAAGTTTACCTTCAGTAACTCCTCCTTCTGAATCAAAGTCTTCTTTATTTCGTTGTTCTCCACCTGGAGGACGCTGTGAGCCTCCCGCCCTCGCTCACACTCCTAAAACACACACATGGGGTAAAAGATGATAAAACTCGAGGGCTTAATGTTCCCATCTGCAATGGGCCACTTCTATTACTTAAAACATCTAGCAACTTGAGAATACAATTTTAACTTTGGTTAATTTAAACTCATCATGCAGCAGAAACATGAATAAAGTCCTCATATTATTACTAAAGGAGCTGCTTAATGCAATGATTTTTCTCACTTACATTCATTAGCTTGACGCACTCCCTGCGAGTCTCAGTTAGCAGGTTATCCAGGTTCTGCACTGTTCCTGTCAGTGTCTCCACCTGGGCTTTCAGGTCAGATTTCTCCACCTCCAGCTGAGCAATGGTCTCCACAGCCATCTGGTGTTTCTCCTCAGCTTCTGCCAGGGAGTCCTGAAAGTACAACAATTAAAGCTTTTTGCCTTTATTTACTTCTACACACACTTTCAGACACTTTGATGTTCTGGTGACAAAAGAACAAAATGTCCCCCAAATGTGAGGAAACAAGTACACACGCAGTTCACAAATCAATCATAGCATCATGAACATGAATGTTTACCTTCATTAACTCCTCTCTGAGCATCAGAGTCTTCTTCAACACATCGTTCTCTATCTGGAGGATACTATGAGCGTCCCGCTGGGACAAAAGAGGTTTAAATTTGAGTGCTTAATTATTAAACATGAATAAAGTCCTCATATTATTACTAAAGGAGCTGCTTAATGCAAGACTTTTCTCACTTACATTCATTAGCTTGACACACTCCCTGCGAGTATCAGTTAGCATATTCCCCATGACCTCCATTGTTTCTTGCAGTGTCTCCACATGGTCTATCAGGTCAGACTTCTCATCCTCCAGCTGAGCAATGGTCTCCACAGCCATCTGATGTTGCTCCTCAGCTTCAACCAGGGAAACCTGAAAGTACAATAATTAAGGCTTATTGGCTTCATTTTCTTCTACATACACTTTCAGACACTTTTTTAAAAATGTGAGTAAACACACACACACACACACACACACACACACACACACACACACACACACAGTGCACAATAGCAGTGTTAGTTTCAGGAAAATGAAAGTTTACCTTCAGTAACTCCTCCTTCTGAATCAAAGTCTTCTTTATTTCATTGTTCTCCACCTGGAGGATGCTGTGAGCCTCCCGCTCTTGATGACACTCCTAAAACACACACATGGGGCAAAAGATGCTCAAACTCGAGTGCTTAATGCTCACATCTGCAATGGGCCACTTCTATTATTTAAAAAATCTAGCAACTTTTAATTTTGGTTAATTTAAACTCATCATGCAGCAGAAACATGAGAAGTCCTCGTATGTCGAAAGGAGCTGCTTAATGCAATGATTTTTCTCACTTACATTAATTAGCTCGACACACTCCTTGTCAGTCTCAGTTAGCAGGTTATCCAGGTTCTGCACTGTTCCTGTCAGTGTCTCCACCTGGGCTTTCAGGTCAGATTTCTCCACCTCCAGCTGAGCAATGGCCTCCACAGCCATCTGGTGTTTCTCCTCAGCTTCTGCCAGGGAAATCTGAAAGTACAACAATGAAAGTTTATTGGCTTTATTTTCTTCTACACACACTTTCAGACACTTTAAAAAATTGAGTAAACAAGCACACACACACACACACACACACACACACACACACACACACACACACACACAAACACACAGTTTACAAAAGCGGTCGTAGTTTCATGAAAAGGAAAGTTTACCTGCATTAACATCTCCGTGTGCATCAGACTTTTCATCTCATCGTTCTTCCTCTCACTCGCCTAAAACACACACATGGGGCAAAAGATGTTCAAACTTGAGTGTTTAATGTTCACATATGTAATTAAATGAAACTCATCATGCAGCATAAACGTGAAAAGTCCTCATATTATTGCTAAAGGAGCTGCTTAATGCAAAGGTTTTTCTCACTTACATTCATTAGATCAGTAGCCCATCTTTGAGTATCGTCGAGCAGGATCCCGATGTCCTGCACTGTGTCTTGCAGTGTGTTCAATTGGTTGGTCAGGCTGGCCTTCTCCGCCTCCAGCTGAGCAATGGTCTCCAGAGCCTTCTGATGTTTCTCCTCAGCTTCAGCCAATGAGACCTAAAAAAGTACAACAATTAAGGCTTATTGGCTTTATTTACTTTTTACAAAGCTTTCAATAGCAGTCATAGTTTCATGAAAAGTAAAGTTTACCTTTAGTAACTCCTCGCTGTGTATCGGAGTCTCATTCATCTCACTGTTCTCCGTCTGGAGGATGCTGTAAGCCTCCCGTTCTCGCTCACACTCCTAAAACACACATATGGGGCAAAATAAGTTAAATTTGAGTGCTTAATTCTTAAACATAAATAAAATCTTCATTTTTATTATTTCTAAAGGAGCTGCTTAATGCAAGACTTGCTTACGTTGGTTACCTCATCACACTCCCTGGGAGTCTCAATTAGCAGGTTCCCCATGTCCTGCACTATTCCTCTCAGTATCTCCATCTGGCTTTTCAGGACAGACTTCTCCACCACCAGCTGAGCAATGGTCTCCACAGTCTTCTGGTGTTTCTCCTCAGCTTCAGCCATGGAGACCTGAAAGTATAATAATGAATGAGGAAAAGGACAAAATGTCCCCAAAATATGAGGAAAAAAGCGCACGCACACACACACACACACACACACACACACACACACACACACACACAATATACAATAGCAGTCATGGTTACATGAGAAGGAAAGTTTACCTTCAGTAACTCCTCCTTGTCCATCAGTGTCTCCTTCATTTCATCATACTTGGACTGGAGGACGCTGTGAGCCTCCCGCTCTCGCGCACACTCCTAAAACACACACATGGGGCTAAAGATGTTCAATCTCGAGTGCTTAATGTTCACATCTGCAATGCGTCATTTCTATTACTTAAAAAAAACTAGCAACTTGAAAATATTATATTAATTTTGGTTCATTTAAACTCATCATGCAGCAGAAACATGAAAAAGTCCTTGTATTATTACTAAAGGAGCTGCTTAATGCAAGGATTTTCTTGCTTACGTTCATTAGCTCATCACACTCCCTGTGAGTCTCAGTTAGCACGTTCCCCATGTCCTGCATTGTGTCTCGCAGTGTCTCCACCTGGTATTTCAGGTCAGACTTCTCAACCTCCTGCTGAGCAATGGTCTCCACAGCATTCTGGTGTTTCTCCTCAGCTTCCACCAGGGAGACCTGAAAGACCTGAAACAACCAAGATTTATTTACTTCTACACACATTCAGACACTTTTATAGTTTGGAGGCTCACATGCCTAAAACACAACCATGGGGCAAAAAAGGTTAAAATTCGAGTACTAATAATAATAACAAACCTGATCAGAAATAATGAACCTCATGATATAATACATTACATAATTATCCCTAATAGCTTCATTGCTGAGCTCGTGACAGAGATGAGATTTTAGCCTCCCATCTAATCTAATCTAATCTCACCAGCATCACTGCTCAAACTCACTTCATCAGACTCCAGTGTGCAGATATTTCCTATTCTCAATCATTCCCATCATATGGTGCTCATATTATTTTGAAGAGTACTTTTTAATCAGAGGTTTATCTCACGTACCTTGCTTTTCATGTCACAGTCTCTGCGTGCCTCACAGAGCAGTTCCTCCAGCTCCCTCACTCTGTCCTCCAGCTGAGTATTGGACACCACAAGCTTCTGAATCTTCTCCTCTGCCTCAGTCACAGCAACCTGAAATTCACCGTGCAAATATTGTTGGCTTTAGGTGTTTGTAGCACTCCTGAGCACTAGCATTCAGTCCAAACACCATGTTTAGTTGCAGCTCTCTGATCTATCTAAAGGGCCACAGAGCCTACAGTACAATGTCTGACACGGAATCCTTATATTCATCAGACTTCTGATCAAATTTTAACGCATTGTTTTCCTGACAAAAACTGCAATTAACGAACTTAATGAAGGTCTGGATTGCTGTCCTTAGCCTAGTGCTGGAGTACAAACTTCATTTCCTCCTCCATAAGCACCAAACACTTCAATCCAGATATTTCAAATGTTCATATAATGGAAAACTGGATTTTTGGATTTTCACACAACCAAAGTTAGGAGCAGAACAAACTTACCGTGACCTGGTCCTGAGGAACCTGAGGAACCCAGTCACACACTGGGTCTAAATAAACAAACAAACAAAAAAAAGCCATCAGACATCATGTATTATTTCTGTTTTGAATTCCAGACCAGCAGTATTTTCCACTTCTGATCCAGGAGAAGCTCTACAGCACAAGTATTCCCACTTTCTCACTGGCCTCCGGAATAAATCCACTTTACTGATGTTCAGTATGGACATGTCTAATGTGGGCTAAGGCTAAGAACACACTGACAGATTTTATTACACATTCATGAAGCTAAACTCCTCCATGAACCTGGACAGAAAGAGAGAGTGCTTTCACCCATCAGTGCATCTTTCAAACAGCGCGAGCGTCGGCCAAAATAGGGCTAAAGCCTGTTAGCTTATGAAGGACTGAACAAATCTACGAAATTCATTTCTTTTGAAGGACAGAAGTAAACTTAGCACTGCATGGTTACAGCAGCACGACTGAGAAATAGTTGTACCTTCAGTTGTGTCCTCGGTGTCCGCTGTTGTTTTCTCTCCATCGCCTCGTTTAACATAACAGTAAATGCCGGCTGCCGTGGCTGCAGCTCCGGCCGTGTACAGCAGGGGGCGCAGTGGAAGATCCGCTACACCAGCGCCAAGTGCACTCAGGAACTTATTCATTTTCTCTCCTGATCAGAGCAACTTCAATAATCACCTTAACTCGCCAAAGTTCAGTGAATTTCTGAAAGATCCGCGTTGTTTTTCCACTCTTTATAGCCGAAGCTCTTCGGTGACGTCACAGAATCAGAATCAGAAATCGGAATCAGAATCAGAATCGGAATCAGCTTTACTGCGTAGTTTATACATACAAGGAATTATGGGAAAATAAAAATGTGTGTGTGTGTGTGTGTGTGTGTGTGTGTGTGTGTGTGTGTGTGTATATATATATATATATATATATATATATATATATATATATATATATATATATATATAAAATTTAAAAAAATCGAAAAAGTGTATAAAGAACACACAATATAATATATAGATATAAAAAGAGCATTATATATATATATATATATATATATATATATATATATATATATATATATATATATATATATACACACACACACACACACACACACACACACACACACACAGTGCAAATCTAATGCAAATCTGTTATATACAGTGAAAGGGGATATAATGTGATGGCAGAAGAGATTGGATGTGTTGGATAAATATAAAAGACGGTGTACTGCACATAATTATTGCTCAATCTGCAATTTTAACTGTTCATGAGATGGATAGCCTGAGGGGGAAACATGTTCCTGTGCCTGACGGTTCTGGTGTTTAGAGCTCTGAAGCGTGGGCCAGAAGGCAACAGTTCAAAAAGGTAGTGGGCGGGGTGAGTGGGGTCCAGGTGCGTTCAAGTCACAGAGCAAGATGGCCTTCTCTTAATTAACTACAAAAAATACAGCAAGGTTTTTTAAACTCTGCTTCTAGAAAATAAAGAGAACAAAAAATTTGCTTTTTTTTAATGTTTTTAATCAATTTATGAAGCCGCTGTAAACTTTATCGTTACATATTATTTCGTAATTGTACAACGCTATCGTATTTTGTGACGGAAATTAGCTCGTTTTATTGCAAATAAAAAGTCTGACATTAATTTGCTGCATATACCAAACACATAATAACTGAAATCAGCTTCTGAGACGAGTAAACATTCAATTACTCCAACTAAATCCATTGATTCCACCATGTTTTCTTACTGACACGCCCCCGACTCGGAAACTCTGAGCTCAAAGAAAATCCGTAGTTTCCCCACTCGTAATTACGTCTTTGTGGTGGCGTTCATGTGCGTTCAACTCGTAAATACGATCTTTCCGACATGACTTGAACGCACCATTATCATTCACAGTAATGCAGATGAAATAAAGATTGGAAAGGAGGAAGTTGTTTGTCTTCGCTGTAGCTTTGGAAGCAGAAAATCAAGAGAGTTTGTGTGACTTGACGGTGCGATGTCACATCACATACAGCTGAAAACAAACATGTTATCTTTAGCCATCATGTTATGCCAACATCGCTAACAAGGCTAATACACCCCACTTGTTTACTATTGGCTCATAAGTCTGAGGTTCGCAAATTCACGTGCCAGAGTTCACCTAGATACATTCAATATGAAGTGAAAGTAACCGCTATCAAAAACAAACGGTCATTTACATCCCGCGTCCTTTCCCTTTCAGTGAAGTGGCTTTTGTGTCAGGTGAATTTTATTCATGTTTAGACCGCTGATTTATCTGAAAAAGCAAAGCAACATAGTTTTCTGGAGTCTCCCATATCTCTGTAGCAAGGGATCAAAAATAGCAGATGCTGCAGCTAATGCATAAATGTTGGCACCTCTGCGTTGGTGGATAAAAGGGATAAAATCCCTCAGGTGACACAAAGCCAGCAAGGAAGTCTTATGTCTTCCCTGTTATTAGTCTCCAATACTTTCTTTCTCCTGCATTTCTTTCCACTAAGGATTAAGTGCTTTAAGTGATAAAATAAAGCTAAATAAAATAAAAACACCATATTTGGTTACTTCCTCAGACCCAAAGCTCCACCTATGTGCATATCGTATTCAACAAATTTGTTACGGTGTCTTAACTTTTCCCTATTAGAGAATTCCTAAAGGTCAGATGTGATCTCTTACAAGAATAAACAGAAATCTGTAGATTCTAGTGAGAACGTTTGACTGAGAAATTTGGTGGGAACGTAATGAGAAACAAACAACTTTCTAAGCCAATCCATCACCTCATGAAGGCAGACCTCAGTGTAAAGACAGAAACTGACAACGGTACCATCATGGTTATAACTAATTATGAGGACCGATGGTTTTGTTTTTTATTTCTTACCTCAGACTCAGATGTAGTGCATATTCAGCATTGTAATATATTAACTATGACACATACTGATCTGCAAAGAGAACCTCAATAAAATTGTGAGCCTTGTTACAGCCCTGGGTACCAAGGATGTATACCAGGAAGTCTGAAATGTCACCAAATAAGGCGTGGAAATGGTTCAGTTAAACATCCATTCTGAAGACGTTACCCCTCCAGGAAATTTGGAGAGGTTGTGCGGGTGTGGCCTCGTTTGCACTCAAGTTTTTGAAAGACTGTCTCCAATCATGTATTCTCATCAGCGATCACATCTGATCTTTGAGAAACCCTAGTGTTGACCAGAAATCTCCAACATCGTGTATAACTCAAGATATAACATATAAGTGCATGTTATGTTCACACAAAGCTTAATCACATTGTGAAGGCATCCTCTGCATTCATTCATCTTCATTTTTAACTAAAAAATACCCCTTCGTAATTAATTAGCTTAGCGGTTCAGATATAGAATGAAAAATACCCCATTCATGCTCTATCAATACCAGTGTTACTTTGCAGCACTTTTAGTTTCAATACCAAGTATTTACAGTATTTAAGCATAAAAAACTTTAGGCATAAGTGCTTTGATAATTCAGTCTCTAATGGCACGCTTCAAGTACTCCTAATAACTTACAGTTAAGTCGTGATTTCAGCCAGTTGCGTTTAATAACTGTTTCTTTCTGATTGGCCGAGATTGCAACTGCAACTCAGATGCATCATGAAATGATATGAGATATCAAGTTTGGTCTAGTTCCTCCTCTCAGTCACAGTTTTGGTGAGAACCACCACTATTACCGATGTCCAGCACAACAGGATGTGGTGTGCGGTGCATATTTTGTGCAGAAGGTTCCAGAAAGGCTGGAGGAAGCCAAACAGTGTGTGCCATCCTTCCCATGGCTTTAGAAGTTTGTTCTGCAATTTGCACTCGACCAGACATCATACTTCAGCTTTTTACTTCAGCTAAAAATGATCGAATAGATTTCAGGCATTTCTGGGTAACGGTGAAAGTGCACCAGACCAATGGAGGTGCTGGCAGGCCGGAACCATCTGCAATAGGCACTTTTCTTACCTTTTGGTCATGGTTTAAGCCCAAAGAACCTTTCTGCCAAATTATATTGTAAAGCGCTATGTAGCTCATTAGTTACGCAAGGTTGTATATGAGGTATTTTAATTCACATTGTGGTTTTTGCTAGACAGCCATCTTTCAAGATTTTGTTTTACTATTCTTTAAATTTGTGCACTTTGTCAAAATTTTCCGCTCCTTAGTTTTACCAGAGACCGCTCCAGGTAAGTGAGATGTCACCACGTAAGCACATGCAGGTCTTCACATAATGATAGAGCTGAATAAGAACTGGAAAAAAAATCTCAGCAAAATGAACCACATCCGCCTCCACAATATGGCACTAGGTCATCTCGAGTAGTACCCACTACAGAGCAGTGTCATAGACCAGCACAAAGGGTCAAAAAACTTTTCAGTCAATACAGTCATGTGTAAACATCACAGTAGGATGAAACTACTTAGAAGGTGATCACAGTGTGAACCATTAAAAATGATTTATCGAGAACAGGGGTTCCCAAACTAGGGACCTTATTTAAGGTTATTTAATTTATAAATGCGGTCGTGAGCAAAACTTACCATATCCTTTTCTGTTTTATTCCTTTATTTATTTATTTTTAGCTAATTAATGTTTGTCTTATTATGAAGACTGATTTTCTGTGCTACTATTTTAAAATGTTACTTGCAGACACATCCAATAACGCTACATTGAGCTCATGCTGCATTAGTGTAGGAGTTAAATGAACAATAAAAATGAACAAATTTCTTAGTCCATCTACCTTACCTTAGTTCCTCGAAAACAGCGAGTGATTCTAACTCAATAAGCCACGAAAATGAACATGAAAAAAATGCAGACACATTTATATATGGAATTGCAAGAGTGAAGGTCAAGAAAAAGGAGGCTTGTTGGGTTGGGGGTCACAGAATGTACATTTGGGATTATTTGACCATCTCTACACTTTTAGCCACATTATAAACACTTATGAAATACCCCAAGTTCTCCTGCCATTCATCCAAAATAACACCAAGATTAGCTAAGTTAGGAGGTTTTTTAAATGCGTGAAAACCAGCTCATATTTGTCACAGATCGACACATCGATACAAGTTGGATTTCAGTCTTAATTTGTATTTTCTTTTTTGGGGCTGTTTCTTTTTTGGGGATGTTTTTAACTTAGCACTCAAGATCTGTGGCTAAAACTTCTCCACAACATCAAATCAGTTTTATACAGTACTGAGTAAGTTTCTGTTTTATAAACAAAAGCCAAGTGTTAGCTAGCGTGTAGCTAGTAAAATCTACCTCAGTGATGATTGCCTTGGCTGTTTTGACCCTCTCCATCTCCTCAGCACTCTGCACCAGGCTAAGGACTTTGGCGGACGTTGGCCTTCACGGCACAGCACAGCCTGGCAGGTTCCTGCATTGGCCACGGTCAGGCTGAAGTAGCTGCTCAACTCAGAGGACTCGTGGTGAATGTAGCAGAGGAGAGCCGATGCACCAAGCTTCTGCCCAGCCATCCCCAGCTTTCTACAAAGGACACGGTATAGAAAAAGAGGCACTGAGAATATATTTACCTTCAATTAAGTCTAAATGTTTTCCTTTAGACTCTTGGATGCATTAGTTAGCTTCCATTTTGGGGTGTAGCATCTCTTGAATGTTATTGGCTATCGTGGAAATCAGTCAAGCTCTTTGACACGTTCCTTCACTAACTTTCCGTTTCAAAAAATGTGAACTCACAACTCTCAGATCATATTTAAGAAGGCATTCTGACAATTTTACATAACAGAAAAGGGGGCAGGGCTTATTCTCAGTGATTGGCATTGGTGCTGTAATGCTTTAATAAGTAATGTTACAAGAGCAACGGAAGAAAAGAATTTGTGAAACTGAGTGGATGAGATATTCACATGCTGGAGTAGCTTAAGTTTTAAAGGAGATTTCAAACAGATGCAGAAATATGAAGAGTCTAACGAGGGGTAGAGCTAAATGCAAAAAAAAGACACGTTTTCCTGTATTTTACTGTTCTTGCTAAGCACCAATACACCATGACCAATTCCTCGTACATGTAAACACACAGTACTTGGCAATAAAGGCTATTCTGGTTCTGATTCTGATAATTAAAATAATTAAACACCCAGGTATATATAACAGGAACAATATGTGGCGGTGCTACATAGACCCCCCTCCAGCCTAGGCATCAGAGGTAAGAGTCCGTGATATCTCTTTAGATTGACCACATTAAAATTGTCTGTCTTGGGTGGGTTACCATATCTTATAATGTAATTTATTGGCCCTAGTTTTTTTATTATTTCCACAAGTCCCTCCCACTGGGGTGCTAGCTTTGCAGAGAATTTGGTGGTGGCACTAGAAAGGGAGTGTGACTAGAGCCAGACTAGATCTCTGGGGTGAAACTGCGCATCTTTCCTCCTGACATTATAATATCTAATTTGTCTCGCCCGATGCAACCCCATCCTGTGCTTAACCTCCTCTGTCATTTCCTTTTGTTTTTCTACCACCAGATAGGCGGCTTCGTCTGGCATTGGGGGTCAATGTATTAATCGCTCCAGTGGTCCTTTGAGGGGTCTGCCAGTCATGAGCTCTGCTGGTGTTCTCCCCACTCTCTCATGCTGAGTTTTTGTATTACCTCCCCATTTTTGCAAAGTTCCATCAGTAGCAATGACGTAAACTGAGGCCTGTAATCGGAGACCAGGTATTTTGGAACTCCCCATCGGGTAAAGATCTCTTGGGGAAAGGTTCCATGAGGTCAATTCCGAAGGTGTTCCCAGCCTCTGGCTCCTCAGTGGACTGCATGAATCCAGAAGGTTTGGTATCCTCATGTTTGTACTTCTGGCAGGTAGTACACAGCTTCACATACCCCCCGGACGTCTTTTTGCACTGTCGGCCACCATGCTACCTCCAGCACACGTAGCAAGGTCTTAAGCTGTCTGAGATGGCACCCTAGTGAGCTGGAGTGGAAATAGTGTAGGAAGCTCAGGATCAATGATAGTGGCACTATGAGTTGGTATTTTTCTCCTTGATCTTTTACTGGGAGGTTCCTATACAGTATGCCTTGCTGATTCAGTGAGTAGGTGTTCTTTGATTTTGCTGTGTGGCCTTTAATTGTTTCACTGTGTCATCTCTGTTCTTAGCTTAGCATGGAATGGGGTAGGTCAGTTTGGTGGTGGTGGACCACACTCAAGCAGGGAGCCGCATCCATGGAGGGAGGTTTGAAGGCCCTTGACAAGGCGTCCAGTCTGGTGTTGAGACAACTCTTCCTGTAGTGCACTGTAAAGTTGAATGGTTGAAGCCGCAGGGTCCACCTTGTAAGGCATGAGGAGGTCTTTGGGCAGTTGAACACCCAAGCAAGCGCTGCATGGTCAGTAAAGACCTCAAACTCCAGTCCTTCCAAGAAATGCCTCCCCTTTTCTACAGCCCACACCATAGCCAGACACTCCTTCTCTGAGGTAGAGTAATTCAGCTCAGCCCCTTTTAATGTCCTTGATGCATATGCAATAACCTTCTTGCACTCCTCAGATTGCTGAGTCAAGATGGCTCTAGTCCCTGCTCACTGGCATGGGTGTGGACTTGGAAAGGCAGAGATAGGTTGGGATGTGCAAGTCCTCTCAATACTGTGCTGAGGGTTCCCATGAGCTCGGCGTTTGGTAAGGGCAGAATGTCGAGGGAGTTCTTGCACTGCTCTATGAAGTTGAGGACGGTCTCGCACAGAATGAGGAAGCACCAGACAAGACGTGAGAAGGTATGGTGGTGGGTGCCTGAGTATGTATGGGTTGGCTTACTGTGTACTGTGTACTGTATAGTTGTGGGATGTGTAACACAGGCTTTGGGAGCTACCAGGCTGGGATCCTGGAAGGTGTATAGAGGGAATGAGGGGTAGTTGAGGAAAGAGTATGCAATCTATCAAGGGTAGGTGTACTAGTTTGCCTAACATTCTTCATTTGAATTTCACATCCCTCCAAAAAAGCAATCTACTACCGCCCTTCTAAAACCAAGTTTTTTCAAGGATTGCTATGATCTGCATCTAGAGTTTCAACGAGTTTTTAGGGCCAATAAATGACCTTTCATTTGTTCAAACTCTGTCTGCATTGAATGCATGTTGCACACATCAGTAGCAGGTACCTCAGCATTAACATCATCATCATTATCA
Organism: Cranoglanis bouderius; assembly: GCA_023630585.1. NCBI lineage: Eukaryota > Metazoa > Chordata > Actinopteri > Siluriformes > Cranoglanididae > Cranoglanis > Cranoglanis bouderius. Next base: position 60,513 of record JAMFTF010000055.1, read on the forward strand.
TCATCAGAGATGTACAAAGAACGGAGCATAGATGTAATTTCGGCCGCGGGATTACGCCTAGCCACAAACGGGCCCGCACTAAAATCCACAGCCTGATCTAGCGTGTTACCCTCAGTAGTACAATCACCAGTGTTAACGACATCATTAGGGAACTCCTTTTTTTTGTCTTTTATATAAAATATTAATAATGCACTGAAAGAGCCCCCAACTCACCCCGGCGAGGCCCTGGTTACAATCAAGAAGGGCTCTGACAGTGTATAGAATAAAAGCACACCAAAAGCCACAATTACATTCTCTAAGTCTGTTGTGTCTTATACAAATGAAAGCCACCAAATATATACAATAAACCCACACCCACAGTCTCTCTTGCAGTGAAAAAGTTTTTTTTTTTTAAATGTATACAATGAAGTAAAGTCTTTTGGATTGTTCTCACGTGTGGTTTTTATTGTCATTCCTCTACAGTGGGTATAGAAAAAAATCACCCCCCTTTAAAATAATCACATTTTGTTGCTTTTCAGCCTAAAATGAAGACAGACACAGTTTTTGTTTTATCCAGCTGTATTTACTCAGTGCAACTTATAACATCCAACTGAAAGATATAACACCAACATGTCAGAAAAAAAAAATAATTAAAATAACAGAATCACTGAGTTGGAAAAAGGATCACCCCCTTGTGTCAGTATTTTGTTGAACCACCTTTTGCTTTAATTACAGCCTTTAGTCTATTGGGATATGTCTGTACAAACTTTGCACATCTAGACTTTGCAATATTTGCCCACTCTTCTTTGCAGAACTGCTGAAGTTCAGTTAAATGTGATGGTGACCGTTTGTGGACTGCAGTCTTCAAGTCATTCCACAGATTTTCAATGGGGTTTAAGTCTGGGCTCTGACTAGGCCATGCAAAGACATTCACCTTTTTCTCCTTCAGCCACTGTGTGGTCAGTTTTGCTGTGAGCTTTGGGTCATTGTCATGTTGGAAGATAAACCTTCTTCCCATTTACAACTTTCTGGCAGAGGGTAGAAGATTTTCCTCAAGAATTTGATGGCATTTTGCCCCATCCATTTTCCTTCTATCCTGACAAGTACAATTTTTTTGTATCCATCTCTTGACTTCTGCCTGTCCACAACTTTATCCTGCAGATCTTTTGACAGTGCCTTGCACCCATAGTTGATTGTTTGCTTCAGTTGCACTACCATGGACTGAAATGCTTCAGGAAAGCTCTTTTCATGCTGAGCTAATCAAAATGACCACAACTGATCACAGTTGAAAGTCAAATGGCTTTGTGTGCCATTGAGAAGGTGATTAGCTACACCTGATTGAGTTTACAAGTCATTTTTTAGGAGGGGGGTGATCCTTTTTCCAACTCAGTGATTCTGTTTTTTAATTTTTTTCTGACATGTTGGTGTTATATCTTTCACTTGGATGTTATAAGTTGCACTGAGTAAATACAGCTGGATGAAACAAAAACTGTGTCCGTCTTCATTTCGGGCTGCAAAGGGGGTGATTCTTTTCTAGACCCACTGTATATAGCCTGTATACATTGGAACAAAATGTTTCTTCAGGACCATGATGCTACACATAACAGTGTGCAAGACTACATAAAGTGCAAATACACAACATTGTGAAATGGACAGGAAATACACAGAACAATAAATATGATGAAGCTCAAATTTTTGTATGTAAAGAACATCTCTAGGGATTATGTTTCGTGCACTTTGTGTGCTGATTATTTTTGGATACTGTGATCATATAAATCGGCTTTGGGTGTGTATGATTTGACAGAAATTAATTTTATATGCAGTTTTTCTAAATTTGTACAGTGTCTACCTGGGTTTAGGTGATCAGAAATATCAGAAATATGACCCATTCAGCATTACCATGTATGGAGAAAATTACTGTATAGACTTAATATTTATATTACTTGATCACAGACAATACAGAATTGTAGAAATGTGTAGAAACGTACCCTAAAGTTTAATCTTTAACTTTTAATCCTATCTCATATACAGAAAAAAAGCTGTGTATTAGAATACAAAATAAACATGCCCCACCCAATATTACCATATATGGAGATAACTAAAAAAAAAATTAAATATCAGGATGTTAGAATTTTTATATTTCACCTATAATTAAGAGTTGCAAGTGTACCTGTGCGAGGTGAGGAACATGTTGCACATGTACACGCTGTCCACGCTGCTGTGCTGGAGCTCTTCAGCCAGCACGTCTCCCATGGTGCACTGCAGCAACCGCGGCACTTCCTCATTCCGGTCGCCATCGAAAATCCCGTAAACTGCTTCCATGCTGTCCCCGAATCGATCCATGGCCAGCACGGACACACACAACCTGCACAGACAAAAATCTTAGACCAAAACAACCTCAAAACAACAAACACTGTGTGACGTGCTATTATAGGAAAATAATCAACAACGGGGTGGTGTTAACTGGTGCAGCAGAGTTAGTGTTATTACATCCCAAACTGTTTTATTCCTCTTACACTACAGCAATTTACCAGTGAGTACAATTATTTATTTAGTAAAGAGCAACATGTCATACTTTTTATCCGTTTATTGTTATATATAATTTGTGGAGCATCCATGAAACAAGTTCCTGTTCTGCTATAAACAGTCGTCCCTTCATCAGCCATTTTGTTTCCCTCTCTCTTGAAATTAATAAGACAAAAACAAATGCAGCTTGTCAGTTCTTGTGTTACAGAAAAAACACAAAGCCTAAACTCCTCTGTCCTGAAGATGTAGGAAAATTTAAAGTTACGACTTTTCTCTGACTGTTACAAAGCACTGACACTGGAGACTCCTTCCAAAAATATTACATAACATGAACAACTACTTTACACACTTTTTTCACAAATGATACCATATTAGAACGATCACATTTATATACAGAACTGTGCATAAGTTTTAGACACCCTTATTTTTTTTTTTGTACAAACTTTGTTATAGATTTTTTATTTTATGATTTCTGCATTATCGAGTCAGTACAAAAAACATTAGTTTTCTAGCACAAAATTAAATGTTAAGGAAAAATGTTTGTATGTCATTAAAGAAAGCAGCATATTATGTAAGAGACACTTTTCAGACAGTAAACACAATGAAGGCTGCTGGGTTTTGCTGCAAAAATAAGAAGCGAGTGCGAAAGTCAAAGTGTCCAGAAGAACTGTGTCTGGTTCTGCAAGATGCTCAATAAAACTTACCAGCTCATTTCCTTATAAAACTGCACACACTGTACCGGAGACTACTATTTTTATTTTTATTTTTATTTTTATTTTTTTGTCACTAGATAGTGACTTTGTTTCATTTACTACAGTTTACTGCTCTTTACTGTATTTTTGTTTTAATGTAGAAATATTTATTTTCATTATTTTGAAGGCATCTTTGCTCTACAGTGTTTCTTTGCATGTGCCTAAAACTTTTGCACAGTACTGTATATAAATAAATGTGATTGTTCTAATATGGTATCATTTGTGGAAAAAGTGTGTAAAGTAGTTGTTTATGTTATGTAACATTTTTGGAAGGAGTCTCCAGTGTCAGCACTTCATATATATATACATATATAACTTAATCAATGCCTCGTAACCAATCAGAATTAAGAATTCAGCAGTACTGTGGTGTATACTGGGCAGACAGAGAAAAAGACAGATACCTGACACTGACAGTAGACACAGAGTGAAGGTGATGCGTAGGACTAACACCTCATGAAATATAAATATGAAAAATGTTCTTTACATCCACAGGGCATCACAACCTTACAGCAAGGTGACTCCGAGCACCTGCAGGAAACACACTGCCAGCATGCTGAGAGATTAACGCTGATCATTTGTAGAAATGTGCTCACTTGTTCCTCTGGCCGCTCATCTCGGCGTAGCCGTGATCCCAAAGTACACACGAGCCCTGCGAGTCCGCCGCGGTCAGAGACGGCTTCTGGTCCAGCTTCAAAGTAGTTATATGACTGATAGAAAGACATTCAGTATAAAGTGAAATTAGAGTCAACACAATATGAACCTGAATTTGTAATGCCTGAATTCAGAACCAGTATAATCAAATATCTTAAGATTTTTTTAAAATCTTAAGATATTTCTTAAGAACAGTTACATGACAGAAAAAGAGATTCATACAACAATAAACCATCATTTAAATAATTAGATGAATTAAAACATTACAGCTGTAAACATTATAGTTGTGTGCCAGGATGATTTTATAGTTTGTCAGACATGAAGATAAAGAGAACCGGTGTGACTGCTCCTTAATAATTAAGTCTGTTTTCACACCAAGTATTTTTATTTTTATAGAAAAATCTCATCACTCTTAGCAGTCCTAGCTAGTATCGACTAACTAACTAGCCTAGCTTGATTTCTAGATTAGATGTATTATTTTTAGTGATGTCTTTCAGTTTCAGTTTCAGTTTGCTTCTCTCACCCCTCAACTTGCAACCTGATTGGTAAAAAGGTCAAAGGTTAAAGTTCACCTACGTGAATTCATTTGTTTCTTGTGTTTGTAAACAAAAAACAAACAAACCCATATACGTTTATATGTTTATATTGTATGACTTGGGAATGAGTTATTTATCATGAACATAAGACGTGGTCTAAATAAGAACACCAACCATGAATTATGTAATAAATCTAATAAATGAGAATGATTTAGCTAGTACATAGCCGTTTCACTTGTGTGGAATTTTCTTTTAAACACAGGAAAACGTCTGTATTTGAACGCACCACAGTTCACCAAAACTGACTGGTTTCAAGGCGACCAGTCGGTGAATCAGATGTTTCCTGTCACGCGCTCGTACTATATTGCGTATCCTGTGCTCTCCACGCTGGTGTGACGACTCACCTGAACAGGTTGAGGGTTTTGTGTTCCAGCATCAGGCTGCTGTTCCCGCTCAGGTCGAGTTCCTGCAGCGTGGCCGGGACAGAATCAGGCAGCAGGATCTCGGAGAGCTCATTACAGCTCACATCCACCAGCTACACACACACACACACACACACACACACACACACACACACACACACACAGAGCACGTACACACAACAATACATTTATGTAAAATATATGCAGATACTTGATTTTGGATTTCTTTATATGGACTCACCGTCCACTTTATTAGGAACACCTGTACAACTGTATATTCATGCGGGTATCTGATCGGCCAATCGTGTGGCAGCAGCACAGTGCATACAATCATGCTGATACAGGTCAAGAGCTTCAGTTAATGTTCACATCAAACATCAGAATGAAGAAAAAGTCTGATCTCTGTGGCTTTAACCGTGACATGGTTGTTGGTGCCAGATGGGCTGTTTTGAGTATTTCAGAAACTGCTGATCTCCTGGGATTTTCACAAACACTGTTGTATTATTAAACACAACAGTGTTTAATAATATTTATTTATTTATTTATTTATTTATTTCAGTAATTTATTTATCAACAATAATTTATATAATAAACATATATTATCAACAATTATTATTATTATTATTATTATTATTATTAGTAGTAGTAGTAGTAGTAGTAGTAGTATTGTTCTTGTTTTAAAAAATGTTGTTGTTGATGTTGTAAATAAACAAACAAACCAGCTAGTTAATTAATTATTACTGAGTTAATTAATACCTCATTAATAATTAATTATTTTTACTTTATAAGATCTATTTTTATTTATTCAATACAAAACAGATACCTATATTTTTTATGGGAACATAAATACAAATATGGATCTCATCATAAAATGTGTATAAATTTTCATGAGAAATTGAAATAAATAAATAAGAGAGTAAACATGATAAAAAAAGAAAATAAATGAAAAATAAAACATATTAACACATCAAGAACCCCTTTGAGTCTGTTTGCTAAAACCTTGGACAGAATCTTGTAGTCGGAACATAAAACAGCAACTGGTCTCCAGTTTTTGAGCAAACACAGGTCTCCTTTTTTGGGGAGTAAGGAGAGAACAGCACGTTGACAGCTTTTTGGAAGCATTTTAGCTGTAAAACTTTCTTGTAAAACTTCATAAAAGTCTTTGCCTATGGTTCTCCAAAAAGATTTGTAGAATTCGATAGGTAGTCCATCGACTCCTGGTGCTCGGCCCGAGGACAGCTGATGCACTGCTGTTGTGACTTCCTCAAAAGTCAGTTCTGAGTCCAGAAGCTTTTTATGTTTTGTATCCAGCACAGGCAGGTTTTTAAAAAGTTCATCTGAGCATCGTTTTTCTGTGAGTTCTTTAGCATATAAGGCTGAGTAAAAATCAACAGCTAGTCTTCTTAGGTCATGTTGACCTCCGGCTGGAGCTCCGCAGGTGAGACCACCTCGTGGGTCTCAGGCTTGAGCTCCGGGGGGAAGGTCGCCACGTTGACTTATGGCTGGAGCTCCGCAGGTGAGACCACCTCGTGGGTCTCAGGTTGGAGCTACGGAGAGGAGGTCGTCACGTTGACCTCCAGCAGGAGCTCCGCAGGGGAGACCACCTCGTGGGTCTCAGGCTGGAGCTCCAGAGAGGAGGTCACCTCATTGACTTCAGGCTGGAGCTCGCCTCATTGACCTCTGGCTGGAGCTCTGGAGAGGAGGTCGTCATGTTGACCTCCGTCTGGAGCTCCACAGGTGAGACCACCTCATGGGTCTCAGGCTGGAGTGCCGGAGAGAAGGTCGTCACGTTGACCTCCGGCTGGAGCTCTGCAGGGGAGACCACTTCGTGGGTCTCAGGCTTGAGCTCCGGGGGGAAGGTCGCCACGTTGACTTATGGCTGGAGCTCCGCAGGTGAGACCACCTCGTGGGTCTCAGGTTGGAGCTACGGAGAGGAGGTCGTCACGTTGACCTCCAGCAGGAGCTCCGCAGGGGAGACCACCTCGTGGGTCTCAGGCTGGAGCTCCAGAGAGGAGGTCACCTCATTGACTTCTGGCTGGAGCTCGCCTCATTGACCTCTGGCTGGAGCTCTGGAGAGGAGGTCGTCATGTTGACCTCCGTCTGGAGCTCCACAGGTGAGACCACCTCATGGGTCTCAGGCTGGAGTGCCGGAGAGAAGGTCGTCACGTTGACCTCCGGCTGGAGCTCTGCAGGGGAGACCACTTCGTGAGTCTTAGGCTGGAGCTCTGGAGAAGTGACCACCTCATGGGTCTCAGGCTTGAGCTCCGGGGGGGAGGTCGCCACGTTGACTTATGGCTGGAGCTCCGCAGGTGAGACCACCCTGTGGGTCTCATTTTGGAGCTCCGGAGAGGAGGTCGTCACGTTGACCTGCAGCAGGAGCTCCGCAGGGGAGACCACCTCGTGGGTCTCAGGCTGGAGCTCCAGAGAGGAGGGCGCCTCATTGACCTCTGGCTGGAACAGGTCTGGAGAGGAGGTTGCCATGTGGACCTCCGGGCTGGAGCTCTGCCGAGGAGACCACTTCGTTGGTCTCAGGCTGGAGCACCGAAGCTGTGGAAGCCGCCCTGTCGGCCTTGGACTGGAGCTGGGCTGTGGAGGCCACCCTGCTGGCCTGTTCATAATAGGTTGTGAATGGTCTCGCAGGTTCATCCGTTAGGCTGGCCCTCCCCAAAAAATTCTCTAAATCAAACTTAACATCTCCCTTACCATAGATCACCCTCATGACCCAGATGAGCTCCGCAACGCTTCCCAGAAAGAAGTTGCCGGAGCCGATCAGGAGCCTTGCCCATTGGCGTGCTGGACTGACGAACCGGGATAACAGGAACATTAGCCACTGTCTTTACCTGGATGAATTGCCAGTAGAAATTAGTGAAGCTGAGGAAACTTTGTAGGTCCTTTATCGTCTTGGGTGTTGGCCAGTCAGTAATGGTGGCCACCTTGACCTGGTCCATGGCGACTCTTCTGGGCTAATGATGTATCCCAGGAATGAGATGCACTGATGAAATGAAACTTACACTTTTCTCCTTTGATGTACAAGTGATGCTACACGAGGCGCTGGAGGACCTTGCGGACATGGGAGACATGGGTTTCATAGGAGGGGGAGTAGATCAAGATGTTGTCGATGTACGCCATGTATTTGTCCAACATGTCCTGCAGGACATCATTGATTAGATATTGAAAGACCAAAGGGGTGCAAGAGAGCCTATATGGCATCAAACAGTACTTGTAGTAGTGGTAGAGGCAAGACCAATCAGACAGTTTACAGGAAAATACGTAGTCTCAATTCAGCCAAACACTAGCTCACATAGTCAGTTAGCATGAGTGGAAAATGGATATATGCCAATTTTTCTTTTCTTTTTTTTTTTTTACCAGTAAAGTGGTTGAAACTGAAACACCAACATCATCTGATGGTGAGCAAGAAAACAAGGTGTGTAAATGTCTATATAAGTTCCAAGTTATATGAACATGATATGAGCAGAGCATAAGGACAGCTAACATACTTTGCATGGCATTGTAGCAGCTAAACCCATAAAGTGAAAGCTTAGATGTGCCTCCCCTTGGCTAGCAACACCAAACTAGCCTAGTCTCGTGTTAGATAGCCAAAAAGTTTTATATTTTATCAGTCAAGTAGTCCTGCAAACAGTCATAACATCCGAGGAGAGTTTTATGATAAATCCAGCTTCCACAATTAAGCAATTAGCCCTCACATGCAAAAAAAAAAAAAAAATAAATAAAAAAAAATTAATCATGGTTTATTTAGAAGTACTTTTAAAAAGGTTTTTTGATGGAAGAGTCTGGGCTCAGCCTCAGATGATTACCTGTCCAGCTAACGCCCCTGGTAATGCAGCTCAGCCACTGCAGTGCGCCGGCTACCATAGACACACACTAACGCTTCCTCCTTTTATAGGGTGCCATTACTTTTGTCACAATTGAACTGCTAGTTTTATTTATCTTATTTTATGGATTTATTCTCAAATCGATTTCTTTCCAATCATTAACATGAAAAGACAAAAAAATATTCACTAAATATATAAAATCACAGAAACCTGAAGACGTTCAATCGAGGTTCACATTAGCGAGTTTCAGTGAGAAATCAGTGTTAGATGCGAATGTTAACAAATACCTGGATATTCTTAAATTATGCATTTCCTTGTGTAAATGCTCCTGTGAACACATAGAGCTTCACTGTCACAAAGTCACACATAGCTTTACTGCTAATTTACAAATCAAATGAGAAGTCTTTCTCCTTGCTGTAGATGTCATGACTCCTGGATGTCATCACAAACAGCATGCGTTAGAGGGGTTTTTTTTAGAGGGCATTTCTGTGTTATTTTTTCTTCAGTTCATTCTGTATAACCTTGTTTTCTTCCTAACAGGTGAATTATGATGAAATACCCCTTCACAAAATAGCAGAAAATAACAAAGATTATAATAATGAAGAATTGTATTTGGAAGTGACGTCACTCACAGTTGACGGCATTTACTGTATATTTGAGTCGATATAAATGACTGATATTTTCCAGCAGAAAGCTTTGAATCCTGCTGTAATGCTGAAAATGCTGAAAGCATTAACGTGTTAAAAATCATTAGAAAACTTATTATTATTATTATTATTGAATATTAAAATACTTGTAGCCCATAATATGTAGGGAGAAAAAATACTTTTTTCCACTGTAAAAATAACATCTGATGATCATTTATGTGATTTTTTTTAATTAATCTCATTATTAATAATTTTAAGGTTACTAAATCTGTTAAATGTATTAAATCTGACACTGTACAATGAGACCACAGACTCAAACAACTTTTGAATCAAATTGTACCCCACAATATCGGCACACTGGCTGTGTTTATATACAGAGATTTCCACCAATCAGGACGAATTCATTCCAAATGAACTGTTTATTTTCATCCTAAACTGGGCAGGACTTTCTAAATGGAACGGATATCAATTTACAAAAATATAACAAGTTACAAATAGCAAGGGCAAGGACATAAGAAATACAAGTATATAATATATTCTCTTATCAGATCCTCAGCCACACCACAACTCACTGCCAGCAGGAAAATAAAAAAAGAGCGATTCATCTCTGCTCTGAAGCGTCTGAGCTCGGTACGTCTCCTCTACACAACGTCTCAACACAACATGTCTGCTGACTCAGACTGTCAAACTCTGGAACAGAAGAGAAGAAAAATGGAGCCAAAATGCAAAATATATGGAATTATGTAACTCTGGAAGCGAGACACAATCTTTAACCTGACCCACATCATTTCACCCTTTCTCGCAGTACACTGACGTTCCATTCCACCGGAGGATGGAAATCTGATATTTTCAATCAGCATAAACGCCATGTGGCTATATTTCATGCTTTTGCTAATTCTATGCTAAAAACTCAGTCCTGTTACTTTCAGTCCTGTTACTTATATAAAGAGAAGCTTCTTACTTTTTTTTTAAAAGAAAAATACTTCTTGCGTGCATATATAATCATTTTTAGTCACAAATATCAATTATTTGAACATGAAACCAATCGTTTCTTTAAAATAAACACTTTCTTGAGGGGAAAACAAAGGAATTAGTTGACATGCTTTTAAATATGCTTTTTAAATGACACGAGTTTTGCTTCTTCTTTTTTTCAGTACCTGGCCCAATGAGGTCAAAATTTGTCCTTTAAGTGCCTTGCATATGCCTTTTACTCAGGAGTGAGATCTAGCCACACTACCTAAAAGGCAAAAAAAATAAAAAATAAAATTTGTTTTGTCCTTATGGATTTTTGTGTGTAGATTATTGACCAAAAAGTCAGTTTAATCCATTTTAAATTAAATCTACAGTTGCAATCAAAATTATTCAACCCCCATTGCAAATCAGGTTTATTGTCAAAATTTACAGACTTTCAGCTGTTTGCGATGAACAAATCAAACAAAAGCAATTGAAACAGTTCAACACAATGAATGCTTCAAGTGGTTTCCCCAAATTCAACTGAACATGCAACTTATAATGACTTCTCCAGTCTCAAAATTATTCAACCCCCTGAACAGAATCCCTCACAATAGCACAAATATGCAAAACATGTGTTATCTCAAGCACTCTTGATGCAACTAATCAAGGGCTTCATTAGTTGCACCAGGTGTGCTTGAGCTGGAACACATTAAATACCTGAACTGGCTAGGGGCAGAAAATACATGAAATACCTGGATGGTACAGAAAAAGGAAGCTATCAACGGCTGCAACCAGATTTCTGAAGGCAGGTTGTGAAAAACCCTCGAGTGACTGCAAAAGACCTGCAGCCAACAGGCACTGAGGTTTCAGTGAGCACAGTATGGCGCGTACTAAACGCAGAAGGTTTCCATGCCAGAACTCCAAGACGTTCACCACTGCTGACCCAAAAGCACAAGAAAAGTCGCTCAAAATCATATAAATAAGCCAAAGAAGTTTTGGGATTCTGTTCTGTGGAACCTTTTGGCATGATGGATCAGCGGTATGTCTGGAGAAAGAAGAATGAAGAAAGAGCACTCTGTCCACAGTCAAGCATGGTGGTGGCTTGGTGATGCTCTGGGGCTGCTTTGCATCCTCTGGCACTGGAAACCTGCAGTGTGTGGAAGGTAAGATGGATTCATTGAAGTATCAGGAAATACTAGGAGAAAACATCATGCCGTCTGTGAGGAAGCTGAAGCTTGGGAGTCATTGGACCTTCCAACAGGACAATGATCCCAAGCATACCTCAAATTCCACAAGGCTTGGTTGCAGAAGAAGTCCTGGAAGATTCTACAGGGCAAATTATGCATTTCCTGTGTAAATGCTCCTGTGAACAAAGTCACACATAGCTTCACTGCTAATTTACAAATCAAATGAAAAGGCTTTCTCCTTGCTATAGATCTCATGACCTCTGGATGTCATCACAAACAGCATGCGTTAAAGTTTTTTTTGTTGTTGTTGAGTTTCTGTTATTTCTTCTTCAATTCATTCTGTATAACCTTGTTTTCTTCTTAACAGCTGAATTACGATGAAATTTTGATCTGTGAAAGAAACTCTGTGAAATACCCCTTCACAGAACAGCAGAAAATAACGAAGATTATATTTTCCCTGATATTCAGTTAATCACACAGCTACAGTATTATTGCTGTAAAGTTTAATATTTAATATTTATAGAATTAATAATATAAAATATTATTTCATCACTGAATAATATTAGTGATTTAGTAAAATAGGTCAAGTCTAAACTGAGCCTAAGCTTGGTATTTGGACCAGCAAGGCCAATTCTATATATATATATATATATATATATATATATATATATATATATATATATATATATATATATATTTTACTATACACTGAAGACATTGCCTCAATCTCAACACAACACCTCTACACAAAGTCTCAACACAACACCTCAACACAACATCTCCACCAACTCAGACTGTAACACGTGGGTCATTTTCATTTCATTTAATATACAGTACATGCAAATGCATAATAAACAAAACAGGAAAAGACATGGTGCTGACACGCAAAATAAATCAAAAGGCTATTCAAATTCAAATAGAAACAATTGAAAAAGCTCAAATATTTTTCTCTGATGTGCATTAAACTCACATTTAAACATGAACATTTCTTTATAATTTGCACATTGAGTAAGTATTGAAGAAGTTTTTATCATTTTAATTAAAAGTTCACCGTCATAAACAAACATACTGAGTCTCAATAATTCACACTGATACAATTTAACGCAAATATGTAACAAATATTTTGCCTGATGCCTTTAATAATAGTTTGTACCACTTTACTTAAACCCTGCCTCATACGACTTACAGTGTTACAGTGGGTATAGAAAAGAATCCCCACCCCTTTAAAATAATCACATTTTGTTGCTTTTCAGCCCGAAATGAAGACGGACACAGTTTTTGTTTTATCCAGCTGTATTTACTCAGTGCAACTTATAACATCCAAGTGAAAGATATAACACCAACATGTCAGGGAAAAGAAGAATCACTGAATTGGAAAAAGGATCACCCCCTTGCTTTAATTTGCCTATAATAATAATAATAATAATAATAATAATAATCATAATAATAATAATAATAAAACAGAACAATTCCAAGAGGGTCCTTAGGTGCTCTGGCCCTATATAGCAGGAAAAAAGAACACGGACATAAGAAATACAAGCTATAAATAAAATCAAAACAAGCACGATACATGAACATTTATAAACAAAAAGACAATCTGACGATCATAATGAAGTCAAAATTTTAACAGACTAGTTCACGTCTATTCTTAAAAACAGATTAAATTTGGGTATTGTTAATATAAATGATTAATAATTCATAGTAATAATTAATATTGAGTATCAACTGCATGATCTCTATGAGAACCCGAACCTAAAACCCAATTATATGTTAGTAAAGAAAGTAATAAATAATAAATGATTATATTGTGATGCATATATTCTTCCTGAAGGAGAGTCGTACTTGTGTAAAATCACCTGTACAGAAAAAGAGAGAGAACTCAGTGAGACGTCATACATTTTATAAACTTACACTTTTTCATGTAAATTGTAAATCTCAAATTTTATCTCCAGTCTTGTTTTTTGTTGCTGTTTTTAGATTTTCTTTACTCACGTCCAGTAGCAGACGAAGTTCAGCTTGTCGTTGCAGTTTCGGTTCTTCAAGGTGTTTGCCGTGGTGTTGAGAGCTCCACAGCGGTATGATGGAGCTGGACATGAAGCTGGCATTGAGACCAGGCTCCCCAGCTGCTCCCCGCTCACCCAGAGCCATAGTCCATTCACGAAGCGCAGGCCGGTCCACACGCTCTCTGTCTGCGTCTGCACCGTCTCTAGATTAAGCTGCCTCAGGCTCGACTCGGAGGTCACGGAGGCCAAACCAGTGTAATGGGTCCTGCAGTAGTCCAGAGCCTCCTCCCAGGTCATCTTCTCCTTCACCAGGATCAGGAACCGATAACAGTAGAAATTCCTCTTCTTACTACAGTCATAATTCACCCAGACAGCTCGAACATATGTAGCTGTGGAGCCACAATCATTCCCAGATATTTGATAATAAGGTGAGCCACCATACCAGTTCAGGAAAGAAGAAATGTCTCCATCAGACCATGCCCAGGTGCCTGATGTTCTCTTTAGCCCGATCCAACATCCATATTGAGATCCAAATTGAAAAAGTCGATTGTTTTCCTCCTTAGTGGTGATGGTGGCCAGATCTTTGTAGTATTTTCTGCAGTTCAACTGAGCATCATGCCACCCTAAGAAAGAATCATTAAAAATATATTCTCTTATCAGACCCACGGCCACACCACAACCCACCGCCAGCAGGACAATAAAAAATAGCGATTTCATTTCTGCTCTGAAGTGTCTGAGCTCGGTACGTCTCTGAACAATGTCCCAACCAACTCAGACACTCATACCATTTTCAAGTCATTTTCAATTCATTTAAAACACATGCAAAGCAAAATAAATCCAAAGTAGATTTTAAAGGATGAATGAGTGGCAAGGATGAGCCTGCACCAGTGGGTGATTTACTAAAAAGGGGTTTGTGTTTCAGTTAAAAAAAAAAAAAACATTAATGAAACATTCGTGGCAATGTATGCTGGTGGTGTGCGGCATGCCATGAATGTCAGCTGGTGAATCCATGCCATTGCAAGAAAGTCAATCCTGGCTGTATAATAGTGGTGCTCGGCTATGTGAGTTTTCACCAGGAGATCAAACGCTTGTATTATTACCTACATCAAGCTTTAAATTACTTGCAAAGTTGCAAGGGCTCTTTGAGGTCACACGGTAAGTCGGGGACAACGACTGTGAGGTCAGGTGAACAGATAGAGGTGGGGCACTGCCATGGATTTGGTGACAATAGAGACAGTGGAGCTGGGACCTGAGGGGAATATAAAATGTGTGGCTTAATCCACTGTGGACACCGCCTCTCACTATTCCAAATCATGGAGGTTGTCAAGTTGCAGTTTGCCTCTACCTGGTTATACAAATCTCATGGAACACCACATGGAGAGACCCCGGGTTATGTTTGTACGCAGCCGTCGGCCAGGGGCAGGAGCAGGGCGTGGGAGGCCATGCCATCAGCCTCACGCATTAGCTCTGCTGGGGAGGCCGCTTCATCTTCGTCTCCAGCCCTCCTCTCCATGTAGTAGCTCATGAATGGCCAAATGGAGCCGAACCCGAAGTCGGAGTTAAACTCGGCCCACCAAAACACCCTTCTAAGGAGGCTCATGATGTCGGCTGTGCTTTCCAGACCTGGGTCTCCCATGGCAACCAGGATCTCCGCCCACTGGCCTGCTTGGCTGGTGAGCTCGGACAACAGGAACCTCAGCCACTGCTTCTCTTCAGGCTTACTGTCCAACAGACTCTCAAAATAAAATCGCCACTGTGACAGGAATCCTTTTGGAGTTCATGCAGTGCTGTTGAAAGGAGCTGGAGTGTCCAGGTGAATCCACTGGGGGAATTGCACCAGGTCGAGTGCAGGCATGGTGATCCTGGCGTTACGCCCCTCTCGCCTTCCCGCTGCATCCATAGTGACGGCAAAGTATTCTGTCATGAGAGGTGGAATGAGACAGATGCAGTAGTAGTTAAGAGACTTTAATGCGAGCAATGTAAACGAATCCAAGTAGTCCGGGTCGGCCATGTTTGGAGGTGGTTTGCTTGGACCTGTAGTAGTAGATTTGCATGTACATCTGTCACAACAAACTAATTTTGTACTCATACAACATACAGAGGAACACAATCCAACGTATTTTGCACAATGATTTTCATAAAAAAGAATTATTTTAAATGCAAATTCACTTTCACAAGAATCTCCACGATGTCACGACATATTTCTCCAAGTTGTAACCTCCTTTCCCTTTTCAAATAGGAAAACAATGCTTTCTTTAAATGAGGGTTTATTTTAAAATAATTTCTAGTTTGATATGAATATGTTAAAATCACATATCACTATTTTATATTTATTCTTATTTATATGAATGTTACGCCACAGAAAGAGAGCTGGATACAGTTGCGGTAAAAAAGTCAGTCACTTTATTTGGAATACATGTAGAGAGGGAAACAGGATAACAGCAGTGTTTTTAGGAAGATGCCGTGACCCCGTAGGGTGCAGTAACCAAAACCAAACAGTTTCTCAAATGACTAGAACTAGCAGTAGCAAACACACAGTATGACACTACTATGTCTAGCAGTAGCAAACACACAGTATGACACCACTAAAAACTAGCTGTAGCAAACACTCAGTATTTTAAGTGTATATCCGTTATCATAGAAAGGTTTTTCTTTAATAGAGGGCTTAGACAAAATCGTGATCCAGAATACTTAGCTGAGGTCAAACGCCAATGAAATCAGTCCAGAGTTAATCGCTCGGTAGTGTGAGATTCAGAGAAAACAAACAATACTTCGCAGAGATCCTGGAAAACAAAAGTCCTTAAATAATGTGCAGTGAGAATGGAAACAGGTGTGCGTGATTAAAATGATGGTGATTGTGAACGTGGAAGTGTGTGAGTGCTCTGGGTGTTGTAGTCTCTAGCGGCCATATTTGTAGGCCGCCGAGCTTGCTGGGATGTGCAGTGCGGGGTGTGTGCATGAGAGTCGGTGGTGGCCATGTTCATGGGCCGCTGAGAGTTCTGGGAAATGGAGTCGCGCTTTTTGCGCGACCTAACAGAGCCCCCCCCCGCCCCCCCCCCCCAAAGGGCTCACTCCGGGAGCCTCTTCTTGCCTGGGTCGACCTCTGGGTCGAGGCTTTGGGTACTCTGGATGTAGGCGATGAAATTCGTCCACCATATCTGGGTCCAGCATGTCTTGTGCTGCCACCCAGCTCTGTTCCTCGGGCCCGTACCCCTCCCAATCAATGAGGTATTGGAGTCGCCCCTGACGTCGACGGGATTTGAGAATTTGGTGAACCTGGTAGGCCGGTTGTCCCCCAACCTCCTGTGGAGGAGATGGGGTGTCCGAAGGGTGTTGGGTGGTGAGGATGCCAGCGTGGAAGGGTGTAAGAAGTGAGACATGGAAAGATGGAGCGATGTGCCAGTGTGGAGGGATGGCTAATCTGTACGTTACCTCATTGATGGGTTTGATGATCTTGAAAGGGCCGAGGTAACGAGGACAGAGCTTCTGACAGGGGTGTCTGAGGTTTAAGTTCCGGGTGGAGAGCCATACCCATTCACCGGGTTGGTAGCGTGGTGGTACCTGTCGGTGGCGAGCCGCCTGGGTTTTCGATTGGGAGGCCGCTTGCCTTAGCCTTCTGTGCATGCTTGCCCAGACCTGTTCACTGCGATCAAACCACTCGTTAACTGCCGGGGCATCCTTGGCTGTGGCGTTCCACGGGAATAATGGTGGTTGATATCCTAACACGCATTGGAAAGGCGTCAGGTTAGTGGCGGAATGACGGAGTGAATTCTGGGCATACTCCGCCCAAGGCAGGAAACGGGCCCAATCTGAGGGATTTTGGTGACAGAAGGAACGAAGCATTCTCCCGACTTCTTGATTCACCCGTTCTACTTGTCCGTTGGACTCGGGGTGATATCCGGAAGTGAGACTGATGTTAACCCCCAATTTATCCATGAATCCAGACCATACGCGTGAGGTGAATTGCGGCCCTCGATCGCTGACTATGTCCTCGGGGATCCCAATGTAACGGAAAACGTGCGTGAAAATAAGTTCGGCTGTGTGAAAGGCCGAAGGGAGACTGGGAATGGGAATTAAACGAAGGGACTTAGAGAAACGGTCAAGAATGACAAAAATAGTGGTGTTACCCAGAGAATTGGGAAGGTCAGTGATGAAATCGATGGCGAGGTGTGACCAGGGTCGCTGAGGTCTGGGTAACGGCATGAGCTGACCTGCAGGGAGTGCTCTGGGTACTTTGGTTTGGGCGCAGATATTACAAGACTTAACAGCCTGTTGTATGTCCCGGGACATGTTGGGCCACCAGTACTTGGGCGCTAAGAGGTGGTAAGTACGTCGGGAACCGGGGTGACCCGTACCTGGAGCCGTATGGGCCCATTTGACTAGCCGGTTCCTGTATGCTGGAGGGACAAACAGCTTTGTGGGAGGACAGGCCGAAGGGATGTGTTTACGCGGGAATTTGCTAAGTACTCTATCGAATTCCCATTGGACGTTACCGACGAAGCAGGAAGGCGGCAGGATGTAGCTGGGCTGTGAAGGTTGAGGATCCCTACTGTAGAGACGGGAAAGGGCATCCGCTTTATGGTTCTTTGATCCCAGACGGTAAGAAAGAGTAAACTAAAAACGTGCGAAAAATAAGGTCCAACGAGTTTTGAGAATGACACAAATATTAATTTTCACAAAGTCTACTGCTTCAGTGTTTTTAGATCTTTTTGTCAGATGTTACTAACTGTTACTGAAGTATAATCACAAGCATTTCATAAGTGTCAATGGCTTTTATTGACAATTACATGAAGTTTATGCAAAGAGTCAATATTTTCAGTGTTAACCCTTCTTTTTCAGGACCTCAGTAATTCGCCCAGGCATGCTGTCAATCAACTTCTGGGCCACATCCTGACTGATGGCAGCCCATTCTTGCATAATAAATGCTTGGAGTTTGTCAGAGTTTGTGGGTTTTTGTTTGTCCACCCGCCTCTTGAGGATTGACCACAAATTCTCAATGGGATTAAGGTCTGGGGAGTTTCCTGGCCATGGACCCAAAATGTCGATGTTTTGTTCCCCGGGCCATTTCGTTATCACTTTTGCCTTGTGGCAAGGTGCCCCATCATGCTGGGAAAGGCATTGTTCGTCACCAAACTGTTCTTGGATCTTTGGGAGAAGTTGCTCTCTGAGGATGTTTTTGTACCATTCTTTATTCATGGCTGTGTTCTTAGGCAAAATTGTGAGTGAGCCCACTCCCTTGGCTGAGAAGTAACCCCACACATGAGTGGTCTCAGGATGCTTTACTGTTGGCATGACACAGGACTGATGGTAGCGCTCACCTTTTCTTCTCCGGACAAGCTTTTTTCCAGATGCCCCAAACAATCGGGAAGGGGATTCATCAGAGAAAATGATATTACCCCAGTCCTCACCAGTCCAATCCCTGTACTTTTTGCAGAATAGCAGTCTGTCCCTGATGTTTTTCCTGGAGAGAAGTGGCTTCTTTGCTGCCCTTCTTGACACCAGGCCATCCTCCAAAAGTCTTCGCCTTACTGTGCGTGCAGACGCACTCACACATGCCTGCTGCCATTCCTGAGCAAGCTCTGCACTGGTGGTGCCCCGATCCCGCAGCTGAATCAACTTTAGGAGACGGTCCTGGCGCTTGCTGGACTTTCTTGGGCGCCCTGAAGCCTTCTTCACAACAGTTGAACCTCTCTCCTTGAAGGTCTTGATGATCCGATAAATGGTTGATTTAGGTGCAATCTTACTAGCAGCAATATCCTTGCCTGTGAATCCCTTTTTGTGCAAAGCAATGATGGCTGCACGTGTTTCCTTGCAGGTAACCATAGTTAACAGAGGAAGAACAACAATTTCAAGCACCACCCTCCTTTTAAAGCTTCCAGTCTGTTATTCTAACTCAATCAGCATGACAGAGTGATCTCCAGCCTTGTCCTCGTTAACACTCTCACCTGTGATAACGAGAGAATCACTGACATGATGTCAGCTGGTCCTTTTGTGGAAGGGCTGAAATGCAGTGGACATGTTTTTTTGGGATTAAGTTCATTTTCATGGCAAAGAGGGACTTTGTAATTAATTGCAATTCATCTGATCACTCTTCATAACATTCTGGAGTATATGCAAATTGCCATCATAAAAACTGAGGCAGCAGACTTTGTAAAAATTAATATTTGTGTCATTCTCAAAACTTTTGGCCACGGCTGTACCATCGATAGCTTGAATGCTGAGAGGTTGGGGTAAGGAACAGGTGGGTAGGCCAAGCTGACGCACGATCCCCTCGTCTATGAAATTGCCCGCCGCCCCGGAGTCGAGCATGGCTGTAACGAGAGTACAAGAACCTGAGTGTTCAAGGTAGACAGGCAATGTAAAGGCATGTGAAACAGCATCAGGAATCTGACTCACCGGGGCTGAACGGGTGCGTTGTCCGCCCCTCGCCGGGGTTATGCTCGCGGGGCGGGTCGGGCAGGAGAGAAGGAGGTGGTCAGCTTGGAGATTGGAGTGAGAACAGAAACAGGTGTGCGTGATTAAAATGATGGTGATTGTGAACGTGGAAGTGTGTGAGTGACAAAGTATGTGGTGAAACTGCAGGCAATAAACAAATGACTGCTCAAAACAAATGAGGCTGAAGGGAAAGACTGAACTCAACCAAGTGCTGCTTTTTTATATGGAGTAAATACAATCGCTCTTTTCCTTGACTATTATTACCTCATTTAATTTAGCTATGCTGTTGTCTACAGCCTCTGAAAGTCTCAGGACGCTTTGGAGTAATCATTTGGGTGTTTATGTGCATAAAGTCTTCTCAGCAATGTTCTGAACATGAGACTTAGTTTGTTGTTTTGTTTTTTTACATGACTTCACGGCTGATGTGAGACCTAAAAGACGTGACAAACATGCAAATACAAGACAAACACCGAGTAATTAGACTACAGGATCCATATACTGTAAATACTTCACTTTCTGAGTCTGCAAGAGGAAGTAATTCGTTTAGATTGGCATGATTGACTGAATTGGTAAAACATAATGACTGTCAGTTACATAAATCACCAGGAGAGCAAGAGAACTCTGGGAAATTCAGCCAGGTACAGATGGACCTATTTGCCAATGCTGAATAGATTCACTGTTGTGTGAACAGCATTGTGAAAGGACCTAGGCATCTCCATCTCCATGCCTTGGTGATAATTTCGCCTTCATGCACAGTTCCAGAACAACCTTATGGATCTACTGTATACAGGCCTTACGGTACTATTTGGACCACACAGCACCTATTCATTCATCAGTTCATCTGTCACAGTGCCAAGACATGAGGTACTCCCCTGTCTAAGCAAATGTTGGCTCGCTAGGTGCCAGGTCATCACCACGGCCCGTCAGTCATCTAGAAGTCCAGTCCTACACTCAAGGAGGTGAGATAATCAGTGGTAGTCACCTGTCAGTGGTTTTAATGTTATGGCAGATCGGTGTGTATAAAATGTTTAATATTCATGTCTTTTGTTTGGCACATAAAAGTTTCTCAACATTAGGGTGTTTCATTCTGAGTTTCATTTAATGACTTGGTCTCTGAAATGTTATTTTAAACTGTAAAGCAGATGAAACAATTTCAGTTGTCTATGTTTTTACAAAACATGTAAAATATTCGGTTTTATATTAAAATTTAACAATCCTACCATTCGAATTGAACAAGGTGATCTCAGGTGTGTTCTAAGACAATGTGACTATGTGGATCTACTTTTCTGAAAAAGCGACTTTGCATGTTACACAAATTAGCTGAAGTGAGCTCACATTTCTTGACACGAGCTAAAGAACCTGGAGCAAATGGGTTTAGCAGCTGTGTGTGTCATTATTAACTCGGGTGGCTTCTGCTTGTTGCCAGGCCGCCATTTTGAATTTTGAATTAAAGGTTAAATAAAATAAAATTAAGCTAATTAAAGAAAAAAACTATTTCATGTTGGTTAAGCTTTGAATCCTGCTGTAATGCTGAAAATGCTGAAAGCATTAACGTGTTAAAAATCATTAGAAAACTTATTATTATTATTATTATTATTATTATTATTATTATTATTATTATTATTATTATTATTATTGAATATTAAAATACTTGTAGCCCAAAATATGTAGGGAGAAAGAATATTTTTTCCACTGTCAAAATAACATCTGTTGATCATTTATGTGATTTTTTTTTTTATTAATCTCATTATTAATAATTTTAAGGTTACTAAATCTGTCAAATGTATTAAATCTGACACTGTACAATGAGACCACAGACTCAAACAACTTTTGAATCAAATTGTACCGCACAATATCCACACACTGGCTGTGTTTATATACAGAGATTTCCACCAATCAGGACGAATTCATTCCAAATGAACTGTTTATTTGCATCCTAAACTGGGCAGGACTTTCTAAATGGAACGGATATCAATTTACAAAAAGATAACAAGTTACAAATAGCAACGGCAAGGACATAAGAAATACAAGTATATAATATATTCTCTTATCAGATCCTCAGCCACACCACAACTCACCGCCAGCAGGAAAATAAAAAAGAGCGATTTCATCTCTGCTCTGTAGCGTCTGAGCTCGGTACGTCTCCTCTACACAACGTCTCAACACAACATGTCTGCTGACTCAGACTGTCAAACTCTGGTGGTTTTCAATTCAGTTAAAACACATGCAAAAACAAAATAAACAGTGCATACAGGAGAAGGGAAATGGAGCCAAAATGCAAAATATATGGAATTATGTAACTCTGGAAGCGAGACACAATCTTTAACCTGACCCACATCATTTCACCCTTTCTCGCAGTACACTGACGTTCCATTCCACCGGCGGATGGAAATCTGATATTTTCAATCAGCATAAACGCCATGTGGCTATATTTCATGCTTTTGCTAATTCTATGCTAAAAACTCAGTCCTGTTACTTTCAGTCCTGTTACTTATATAAAGAGAAGCTTCTTAGAAAAGGTCAGGTGAGTTTGTTTTCCTGAATTTAATGCTATTCTAGATAAAACACTATTGGATGTATTTTTTGCAGCTGAACCATTTAGTGTTTTGTAGACAAACAAGAATATTTTCAAACTGATCTTAGGTACTGGGAGTCAGAGCAGAGATCTGAGGACTTGCATGATATCTTCAACTTTTTGTCCTTCTTACCTTTTGTAGAAGAAGATGGAGAGAACACAGACTATGCAGGAGCCAGAAACACCCACCCATGGCATGCTGAAGGTGAAGGAGCGAGACACACCGACCACTCACACTCTCTCTCTTCCCTTCCCCTCTCTCTCCTTCTTTCTCTTTCCACCTCCTTTGCTGTGAAGAACTACAAGCACATATCACATCCCTTCAATACAGAACTCTCACACACACTCACACACACATGTGTGCGCTCATACAGACACATATTCCTGTTACTAAAATGTCTTTTTTATTTCTTCTAAAAAAGTAAAGTTAAAGTTAAACCACTATTTTTTTAAAATTATGTTTGGTCCATCATTTATCCAATTGTTTAATAAATTACATGATAAAAAAATATATAGGCTATATATAAACTTGAGGTTTGGCTTTGCATTTTTTTAAAAAAGAAAAATACAACTTGCGTGCATATATAATCATTTTTAGTCACAAATATCAATTATTTGAACATGTAACCAATCGTTTCTTTAAAATAAACACTTTCTTGAGGGGAAAATAAAGGAATTAGTTGAGATGCTTTTAAATATGCTTTTTAAATGACACGAGTTTTGCTTAGAAACCTTGTAAAAAATTAAATAAAGTTACCTGAGATGGACCAGTACACATGTGTGTTACTGAATGAATATAATATATATAATAGAATATAAGAGTTACTGGATGAAACTAATGAAGAGGTAGGTAGTTGTTGCTTTTAATGCCATGTCAGCGTCTATGGCTATTTCATGGCAAAAACAGACTTACAGATATTTAAAGTGTTGCATGAACACAGTACAAAACACACACACACACACAATATATATATATATATATATATATATATATATATATATATATATATATATATATATATATATATATAAACAAACTAAAGGAAGTTACAGTGGGTGTGGTTATATGAGGTGTTTTACATTTACACGTGATAAAAATTCTAAAAGCTTTTCTGGTAAAACCTTACAGAACAAGTCCTTAAGAGATCTTACTGCGTAAAACTGTTGTCTCCTTGTGCTAAGCGCAGTACAGTCCAATAAAAGATGTTTAATGGAGAGCGGGGAATTGCAGAACATACGTGAAGTCGGGTTTTCGCCTTTTAGTAGGAATGCATGGGTTAGTCTTGAGTGGCCTATGCGACATCTAGTGTATACCACTTGGTCATATCTTGTTTTAAAAGGGTTTAAGAGTCTGTTGGGGATTTTTGGGTGAATTGCATGTAATTTATTGTTTATACACGTGTCCCATTCTTCTTGCCACTTGTTTAGTATATAGTGGTTAACAGCAGGTTTGAGGTCAGAGGGGGGGATTTGACACTCTTTTATTTTTTGCTTGATTGCCTCCTTTGCAGCCATATCCGCTTGTTCGTTTCCTGCTAGACCGATATGACTTGGAACCCAGCAGAAGATGATGCTAGTGGGTCGGTGCCGTAATTGGTCCACTTTGGTTAAGATGCAGTCTATCAAGGGGTGATCGGTTTTTGAAGTTTCCATTGCTTGGAGACAGGATTTGGAGTCCGTGAAGATGATAAAGTTCTTTTGTTGAGCTTTTTCGATACACACAGCCACCGTTGAATTCAGAATCACATTCGTCGATATCTACAAAAACAGAAAGAGTCACTACTGATTAAAGGTGCGATAGACTGTGAATTATTTCTGACATGCAAAATAAATGATTGAGTTAGTATTGCACAGCCATAATACAGTAGTGCTTTAATCCTAGCTAAAGTTAAACATCACCTGGGAGAAGTATTATCTCACTCGGTAATGGTTTCTAGCCAGTTCTCAGTTGATAATCGTGCACGCTGTACATCAGTGTGTTTCCTTCAGAAGTGCAGACTATTGCAGACGTGAACATCACAGAAGTCACCAAATGAAATCTAATAAACACCATTAACTTCCTGCTGAACGTTTAAATCATGAAGAAAAAGTCTGGAGTCAGTCATGGATCACTGATGAGACCATTTCAGTTGTGATTTCAACTCTTTATTAAAAATATTTCCAAACTAGTAAGGAAGCAAGAGACCCTTGGAGTACAGAGGAGATATAAATCAGGTGATATAAATAAAGAAATATATATTAGAAGTAGAAAACTACCTTCACAATGCGTCCCGTCACCTTTAAAGCCGGATTTACACCTGCACTTGTAGGATGTCGGAGTGTTTTGACAAATGGCGTCAATGTGACAGGCATCGCTTCCCTCAGAGCACTGATCCACATCTGCAGCAGCAAAACATGAGGCGTGAAAAACAAAGCTGCGTTAAAGTTTCAGTCCAAAATAAAGCTGCACCCAAACCAAACGCAACTGAAGAAATAAAGGACAAAACAACACAAACAGCCTACAAATGCATAACAAAGTGGTGCGAGAGACAGAGACAGAGACAGAGAGAGAGAGAGACAGAGACAGAGAGGGAGAGAGACAGAGACAGAGAGGGAGAGAGTGAGAGAGAGAGAGTGTGTGTGTGTGTGTGTGGGTGTGTCGGGGGAGGGGGTTGTCATCTTCACCGCCTCTTTTTGCCAAAACGTGTGGATAAATCCCCGCAGTGGTGCTCTCTCAGAAGAAAAAGGGTACTAAAAAAGGGTACCTTTAATTGTCACTGGGATGGAACCATCAAGAGCTCACCTTTTGTACCTTTAGTGTGTATCTTTCACCTGGATATAGTTCACGTTAAAACTGATTTAAAACACAGAAATAGTGCAGACCATAATTAGTTTCATTAATGAGTAAAGCTTTAAAGGTACTACACGCACCTTTCCAGGTAAAGATAGGTAGCTGGGCTCTGAGGTGCACTGAAGCTTATTTTTGATTATATATCATATAAAATACATCCCCATATTTCAGTCACTGCATTTACACTCCACACAGTTACGGTTCCACTTTTGGAGTACTTATTGAAGTTAGGGTTATTTTAGGAACCTTTAATGCCTCAACAATTTTCCTAACAAGGTTCCTGGAGGCTCAGTTGTGGTTTCCACCCGTGAAATAATCCGAAAGCCACTAAAAGGATTTTCTAAAGGAACATTTTGTGTTTGGAGGTTAGTCACTGTGCCTACATGGGGCTAATGACCTACACTCTCAGAGTAAAGGAACTAAACCGAACTTTTCCTTGTTGCTGGGTTGGTACTAAAACAGGGACATGTTCTGGAGCTTTAATGTCAATCTTTTCCATAAGAAAGTGCATGTGGTGCTGCTTTAGGTTCCAATTGTGTACCTTCAACTATTTTTAAAGACACACTATTTTAATATTTTCAGGGACAAGCTACACACTAAATTAAAAGATCACCCCAGTGATTGGTACCTTTATGTGTGAGAATGTTGTGTGAGTGTTTTGGGTGATTTTTATTTATATCATTTTTATTGCCTGAAATATCTGAAGATTAAGATTAAGATTTACAAACATTTGTAATTGTACATATTTGTATATGTTTCAAATCTAAAGTACAATATTTACTCCGGGTCATTAAATAATGTGGAAGCTGAACAGCTACAGTGCGCCATCTACAGGTCTTAGATTGCAATGACATCCCAAATGGCCTGCGTTCAAAACCCCAACACTGCTAGAATGAGTAAAGTGATTTAAAAACAGGTTTAAGGTACATAAATGGATTATAATGAACTCAGTGGAGCTCAGCTGGTTTTATTCCACTGATGGTCAGGAGAACAGTGAGTCTTGTTAGAAAGTCTAGAATTAATTTTGTTGTTTAGTTAAGTTGCTTTTAGGGAACATCCTGATCCACACTTCAGTAGGTGGTGATAATAAACTAATCTATTGTTTCACTACTGCAATAAAAAAGAAGAAGAAGAAGAAGAAGAAGAGGTGGAGGAGGGCGAGAAGGATGAGGAGGAGAAGGAAGAGGAGTAAATCAAATAATAATAATAAGAAGAAGAAGAAGAAGAAGAAGAAGAAGAAGAAGAAGGAGAAGAAGAAGAATAAGAAGTAAAAGAAGAAGAGGAAAAATAATAAGAGGAAGCAGAAGAAGAAGAAGACGAAAAAGGAGCAGAAGAGGTGGAGGAGGGCGAGAAGAATGAGGAGGAGAAGGAAGAGGAGTAAATCAAATAATAATAATAAGAAGAAGAGGAAGAGGAAGAAGAAGAGAAGAAGAAGAAGAAGAAGAAGAAGAAAAAGAAGAAGAAGTAAAAGAAGAAGAGGAAGAATAATAATAAGAAGAAGTAGAAGAAGACGAAAAAGGAGCAGAAGGAGAAGGAAGAGGAGAAATAGAAGAAGAGGTGGAAAAACAGAAGGAGAAGCAGAAGTTGGAGAAGAAGAGGAGGAGAAGGAGGAGCAGAAAGTGAAGGAGGAGGAGAAGTAGAAGAAGATAAAGAAGATGAAGAAGAAGAGGAAGAAAAATATGGGAGGTATTTTGTGCTAAAAATAGCATTAAAATTAAAACTTTGCCCATATGTTTGCCCAAAATGAAAAATGAAATGAAATCATGCCATCTGCATTTTAATGTTCCATGCTAACAAATTTTAGCAATAAAACTAAAATCAAAACATCACATCATAACATTTTGTCATTTCATTTTCATCATCATATCTGTGTTTCATGGCCACTTAAGTAGTACACTTTGGCTTTTCATTTTCTCAGTGAACTTCTGAACGAGTGCCAAAATTAAAATTAAAATCCAATCATAATTTGTCTTTTCTTTGTTTTTTAAACATTAGGCTGCATAAATAAATAAATAAATAAATAAATAGGTAAATAAAATCAAAATCAGTTGCAGAGTACAAGTATGTGATTCTGTTTTCAACATGAACGCACTGTTAGTGACAAAATGAAAAGGAAATTGTAAATGATCACTGACACCAACTGCTGGTCATTTACTTTTCATTTCCCACTTTGCCTTTTCACTTTCCAGTTCACCCAGTATGCTAAGTAGCTATGGGTGTGGCTAGAATCTAGGCCACGCCCAATTTTTTATTTATTTATTTCCAAATGGCATTTTCAAAAACATTTTAGTACCGATCCTTGGACATTCTTGCCAGTTGACTTTTTCTCTCTCAGCTGGTGGGAGTACTGAGTGTTTTGAGAAGTTAACATGGAGAACTTTAGGGACGTGAGTAATTTCATTCCTTCATTCATCTCCATGAGTGCTTTATCATGGTCAGGGTCGTGGCAGATCCAGAGTCTATTCAGGGCGTATAGAGGGAGAATTCACCCCGGATGGAAAGCCAGTCCGCAGCAGACCAGTGAGTCTATTTGCTGTCTATTTGATCAGCTAAAACACACATTAAATGACTCACTTCCTGAAGTCCTCTATACATACTGGATTTTAATTTTGCAAGCATGAAAAGTTACCTAAACTTATCTGACACTTCAGCCAGACGTTTCTAGTGCGATCACTAACGCTCCCACTCCGCACCAATGTTGCATCAAACATGAATAAACAGAATGAAATGTCTCTGTTAGTGAGGCATGTGGACTCACCCCTAGTGTACTTGAGTGTCTGTCCATCTTATCATTAAAAAGCAGAGGATAGTAACACAAATGTCACTTAAGGCAACAAAACGGAGTGAGGCACGCAAAGTTCACTTGGGTGATCAGAACATTTAATGCGAGTATATGTGGATTATGTAAGAGTTTTATAAGAGTCTGTCAGTTATAACCAGTAACAAGGAACAGAGGCAGTGTGATTGTCACATTCTTTGTTTATTTTTGTTTATATTTATCTTTTTGTAGCTTATGATGTATGAGGGGTGAAAACTGCATGTGTCTCTCAGGGTTTTTATTTGATTTGTCAGGCCAGACTTCTCGACCTCCGGCTCTGCAACGGACTCCACAGCTTTCTGGTGTTGCTCCTCTGTATCTGCCAGGGAGCCTGAAAGTACAACAATTAAGGCTTATGAATTTCTGTACAAGGACAAATTGTTCCCAAAAAATTAGTAAGCACACACACACACACACACACACACACACACACACACACACACACACACACACACACACACACACACACACACACACACTCACTCACTCACACAATAGTAGTCGTAGATTCACGAGAAGGAAAGTTTACCTTTAGTAACTCCTCCTTCTGAGTCAGGGTCTTCTTCATCTCATCGTTCTCCACCTGGAGGACCCTGTGAGTCTCCCGCTCTCGCTCACACTCCTAAAACACACATATGGGGAAAAATAAGTTTAAATTCATATCATATATATAATCATATATTATGATTTAAACTCATCATGCAGCAGAAACATGAAAAGTCCTCATATTACTAAATGAGCTGCTTAATGTAAGACTTTTCTCACTTACGTTCGTTAGCTCTTTACACTCCCTCTGAGTCTCACAGATCAGGCTCCCCATGTCCTGCACTGTGCCTTGCAGTGTCTTCACATGGTTTTCCAGGTCAGACTTCTCCACCTTCAGCTGAGCAATGGTCTGCACAGCCTTCTGGTGTTTCTGAAAGTACAACAATGAAAGTTTATTTGCTTTATTTTCTTCTACACACACTTTCAGACACTTTTATGTTCTGGTGACAGAAGAACAAAATGTCCCCCAAATTTTAGTAAACAAGTACACACGCAGTTCACAAATCAGTCATAGTTTCATGAACAGGAAAGTTTACCTTCATTAACACCTCTTTGAGCATCAGAGTCTTCTTCATCTCATTGTTCTCCATCTGGGGGATACTATGAGCCTCCTGCTCGGACAAAAGAGGTTTAAATTTGAGTGTTTAATTCTTAAACATGAATAAAGTCCTCATATTATTACTAAAGGAGCTGCTTAATGCAAGACTTTTCTCACTTACTTTCATTAGCTTGACGCACTCCTCGCGAGTATCATTTAGCATATACCCCAGGTTCTTCACTGTTCCTGTCAGTGTCTCCACCTGGTGTTCCAGGTCAGACTTCTCCACCTCCAGCTGAACAATGGTCTCCACAGCCTTCTGGTGTTTCTCCTCAGCTTCCGCCAGGAAGACCTGAAAGTACAATTAAGGCTTATTGGCTTTATTTTCTTCTACACACACTTTCAGACACTTTTAGAAACCAACTCATTACTCATGAGAATAGTCTAAAATGTAATGAAGGAAAATGTCCCCAAAATGTGAGGAAACAAGCACACACACACACACACACACACACACACACACACACACACACACACACACACACACAGTGCACAATAGCAGTGTTAGTTTCAGGAAAAGGAAAGTTTACCTTCAGTAACTCCTCCTTCTGAATCAAAGTCTTCTTTATTTCGTTGTTCTCCACCTGGAGGACGCTGTGAGCCTCCCGCCCTCGCTCACACTCCTAAAACACACACATGGGGTAAAAGATGATAAAACTCGAGGGCTTAATGTTCCCATCTGCAATGGGCCACTTCTATTACTTAAAACATCTAGCAACTTGAGAATACAATTTTAACTTTGGTTAATTTAAACTCATCATGCAGCAGAAACATGAATAAAGTCCTCATATTATTACTAAAGGAGCTGCTTAATGCAATGATTTTTCTCACTTACATTCATTAGCTTGACGCACTCCCTGCGAGTCTCAGTTAGCAGGTTATCCAGGTTCTGCACTGTTCCTGTCAGTGTCTCCACCTGGTCTTTCAGGTCAGACTTCTCCACCTCCAGCTGAGCAGTGGTCTCCACAGCCATCTGGTGTTTCTCCTCAGCTTCTGCCAGGGAGTCCTGAAAGTACAACAATTAAAGCTTTTTGCCTTTATTTACTTCTACACACACTTTCAGACACTTTGATGTTCTGGTGACAAAAGAACAAAATGTCCCCCAAATGTGAGGAAACAAGTACACACGCAGTTCACAAATCAATCATAGCATCATGAACATGAATGTTTACCTTCATTAACTCCTCTCTGAGCATCAGAGTCTTCTTCAACACATCGTTCTCTATCTGGAGGATACTATGAGCGTCCCGCTGGGACAAAAGAGGTTTAAATTTGAGTGCTTAATTATTAAACATGAATAAAGTCCTCATATTATTACTAAAGGAGCTGCTTAATGCAAGACTTTTCTCACTTACATTCATTAGCTTGACACACTCCCTGCGAGTATCAGTTAGCATATTCCCCATGACCTCCATTGTTTCTTGCAGTGTCTCCACATGGTCTATCAGGTCAGACTTCTCATCCTCCAGCTGAGCAATGGTCTCCACAGCCATCTGATGTTGCTCCTCAGCTTCAACCAGGGAAACCTGAAAGTACAATAATTAAGGCTTATTGGCTTCATTTTCTTCTACATACACTTTCAGACACTTTTTTAAAAATGTGAGGAAACAAGCACACACACACACACACACACACACACACACACACACACACACACACACACACACACACACACACACACACACACACACAGTGCACAATAGCAGTGTTAGTTTCAGGAAAATGAAAGTTTACCTTCAGTAACTCCTCCTTCTGAATCAAAGTCTTCTTTATTTCATTGTTCTCCACCTGGAGGATGCTGTGAGCCTCCCGCTCTTGATGACACTCCTAAAACACACACATGGGGCAAAAGATGCTCAAACTCGAGTGCTTAATGCTCACATCTGCAATGGGCCACTTCTATTATTTAAAAAATCTAGCAACTTTTAATTTTGGTTAATTTAAACTCATCATGCAGCAGAAACATGAGAAGTCCTCGTATGTCGAAAGGAGCTGCTTAATGCAATGATTTTTCTCACTTACATTAATTAGCTTGACGCACTCCCTGCGAGTCTCAGTTAGCAGGTTATCCAGGTTCTGCACTGTTCCTGTCAGTGTCTCCACCTGGGCTTTCAGGTCAGATTTCTCCACCTCCAGCTGAGCAATGGCCTCCACAGCCATCTGGTGTTTCTCCTCAGCTTCTGCCAGGGAAATCTGAAAGTACAACAATGAAAGTTTATTGGCTTTATTTTCTTCTACACACACTTTCAGACACTTTAAAAAATTGAGTAAACAAGCACACACACACACACACACACACACACACACACACACACACACACACACACAAACACACAGTTTACAAAAGCGGTCGTAGTTTCATGAAAAGGAAAGTTTACCTGCATTAACATCTCCGTGTGCATCAGACTTTTCATCTCATCGTTCTTCCTCTCACTCGCCTAAAACACACACATGGGGCAAAAGATGTTCAAACTTGAGTGTTTAATGTTCACATATGTAATTAAATGAAACTCATCATGCAGCATAAACGTGAAAAGTCCTCATATTATTGCTAAAGGAGCTGCTTAATGCAAAGGTTTTTCTCACTTACATTCATTAGATCAGTAGCCCATCTTTGAGTATCGTCGAGCAGGATCCCGATGTCCTGCACTGTGTCTTGCAGTGTGTTCAATTGGTTGGTCAGGCTGGCCTTCTCCGCCTCCAGCTGAGCAATGGTCTCCAGAGCCTTCTGATGTTTCTCCTCAGCTTCAGCCAATGAGACCTAAAAAAGTACAACAATTAAGGCTTATTGGCTTTATTTACTTTTTACAAAGCTTTCAATAGCAGTCATAGTTTAATGAAAAGTAAAGTTTACCTTTAGTAACTCCTCGCTGTGTATCGGAGTCTCATTCATCTCACTGTTCTCCGTCTGGAGGATGCTGTAAGCCTCCCGTTCTCGCTCACACTCCTAAAACACACATATGGGGCAAAATAAGTTAAATTTGAGTGCTTAATTCTTAAACATAAATAAAATCTTCATTTTTATTATTTCTAAAGGAGCTGCTTAATGCAAGACTTGCTTACGTTGGTTACCTCATCACACTCCCTGGGAGTCTCAATTAGCAGGTTCCCCATGTCCTGCACTATTCCTCTCAGTATCTCCATCTGGCTTTTCAGGACAGACTTCTCCACCACCAGCTGAGCAATGGTCTCCACAGTCTTCTGGTGTTTCTCCTCAGCTTCAGCCATGGAGACCTGAAAGTATAATAATGAATGAGGAAAAGGACAAAATGTCCCCAAAATATGAGGAAAAAAGCGCACACACACACACACACACACACACACACACACACACACACACACAATATACAATAGCAGTCATGGTTACATGAGAAGGAAAGTTTACCTTCAGTAACTCCTCCTTGTCCATCAGTGTCTCCTTCATTTCATCATACTTGGACTGGAGGACGCTGTGAGCCTCCCGCTCTCGCGCACACTCCTAAAACACACACATGGGGCAAAAGATGTTCAAACTCGAGTGCTTAATGTTCACATCTGCAATGCGTCATTTCTATTACTTAAAAAAAACTAGCAACTTGAAAATATTATATTAATTTTGGTTCATTTAAACTCATCATGCAGCAGAAACATGAAAAAGTCCTCGTATTATTACTAAAGGAGCTGCTTAATGCAAGGATTTTCTTGCTTACGTTCATTAGCTCATCACACTCCCTGTGAGTCTCAGTTAGCACGTTCCCCATGTCCTGCATTGTGTCTCGCAGTGTCTCCACCTGGTATTTCAGGTCAGACTTCTCAACCTCCTGCTGAGCAATGGTCTCCACAGCATTCTGGTGTTTCTCCTCAGCTTCCACCAGGGAGACCTGAAAGACCTGAAACAACCAAGATTTATTTACTTCTACACACATTCAGACACTTTTATAGTTTGGAGGCTCATATGCCTAAAACACAGCCATGGGGCAAAAGAGGTTAAAATTCGAGTACTTAATGATCACATCTGCAAGTTGGCCCAACATCATTCTTATTATCCCATGATGATAATAATAATAATAATAATAATAATAATAATAATAATAAACCTGATCAGAAATAATAAACCTCATGATATAATACATTACATAATTATCCCTAATAGCTTCATTGCTGAGCTCGTGACAGAGATGAGGTTTTAGCCTCCCATCTAATCTAATCTAATCTCACCAGCATCACTGCTCAAACTCACTGCATCAGACTCCAGTGTGCAGATATTTCCTATTCTCAATCATTCCCATCATATGGTGCTCATATTATTTTGAAAAGTACTTTTTAATCAGATGCTTATCTCACATACCTTGCTTTTCAAGTCACAGTCTCTGCGTGCCTCACAGAGCAGTTCCTCCAGCTCCCTCACTCTCTCCTCCAGCTGAGTATTGGACACCACAAGCTTCTGAATCTTCTCCTCAGCCTCAGTCACAGCAACCTGAAATTCATTATGCAAATATTGTTGGCTTTAGGTGTTTGTAGCACTCCTGAACACTAGCATTCAGTCCAAACATCATGTTTAGTTGCAGCTCTCTGATCTATCTAAAGGGCCACAGAGCCTACAGTACAATGTCTGACACAGAATCCTTATATTCATCAGACTTCTGATCAAATTTTAACGCATTGTTTTCCTGACAAAAACTGCAATTAATGAACTTAATGAAGGTCTGGATTGCTGTCCTTAGCCTAGTGCTGGAGTACAAACTTCATTTCCTCCTCCATAAGCACCAAACACTTCAATCCAGATATTTCACATGTTCATATAATGGAAAACTGGATTTTTGGATTTTCACACAACCAAAGTTAGGAGCAGAACAAACTTACCGTGACCTGGTCCCGAGGAACCTCTGTGGGTCGGACCAGGGCCGGTTCTGTGGCCCGGTCACACACTGGGTCTAAACAAAAAAAAAAAAAAAAAAAAGTCATCAGACATCATGTATTATTTCTGTTTTGAATTCCAGACCAGCAGTATTTTCCACTTCTGATCCAGGTGAAGCTCTACAGCACAAGTATTCCCACTTTCTCACTGGCCTCCAGAATAAATCCACTTTACTGATGTTCAGTATGGACATGTCTAATGTGGGCTAAGGCTAAGAACACACTGACAGATTTTATTACACATTCATGAAGCTAAACTCCTCCATGAACCTGGACAGAAAGAGAGACTGCTTTCACCCATCAGTGCATCTTTCAAACAGCGCGAGCGCCGGCCAAAATAGGGCTAAAGCCTGTTAGCTTATGAAGGACTGAACAAATCTACGAAATTCATTTCTTTTGAAGGACAGAAGTAAACTTAGCACTGCATGGTTACAGCAGCACGACTGAGAAATAGTTGTACCTTCAGTTTTGTCCTCGGTGTCCGCTGTTGTTTTCTCTCCATCGCCTCGTTTAAAATAACAGTAAATGCCGGCTGCCGTGGCTGCAGCTCCGGCCGTGTACAGCAGGGGGCGCAGTGGAAGATCCGCTACACCAGCGCCAAGTGCACTCAGGAACTTATTCATTTTCTCTCCTGATCAGAGCAACTTCAATAATCACCTTAACTCGCCAAAGTTCAGTGAATTTCTGAAAGATCCGCGTTGTTTTTCCACTCTTTATAGCCGAAGCTCTTCGGTGACGTCACAGAATCAGAATCAGAAATCGGAATCAGAATCAGAATCGGAATCAGCTTTACTGCCTAGTTTATACATACAAGGAATTATGGGAAAATAAAAATGTGTGTGTGTGTGTGTGTGTGTGTATATATATATATATATATATATATATATATATATATATATATATATATATATATATATATATATAAAATTAAAAAAAATCGAAAAAGTGTATAAAGAACACACAATATAATATATAGATATAAAAAGAGCATTATATATATATATATATATATATATATATATATATATATATATATATATATATATATATATATATATATATATATATATATATATATATATACACACACACACACACACACACACACACACACACACACACACACACACACAGTGCAAATCTAATGCAAATCTGTTATATACAGTGAAAGGGGATATAATGTGATGGCAGAAGAGATTGGATGTGTTGGATAAATATAAAAGACGGTGTACTGCACATAATTATTGCTCAATCTGCAATTTTAACTGTTCATGAGATGGATAGCCTGAGGGGGAAACATGTTCCTGTGCCTGACGGTTCTGGTGTTTAGAGCTCTGAAGCGTGGGCCAGAAGGCAACAGTTCAAAAAGGTAGTGGGCAGGGTGAGTGGGGTCCAGGTGCGTTCAAGTCACAGAGCAAGATGGCCTTCTCTTAATTAACTACAAAAAATACAGCAAGGTTTTTTAAACTCTGCTTCTAGAAAATAAAGAGAACAAAGAATTTGCTTTTTTTTAATGTTTTTAATCAATTTATGAAGCCGCTGTAAACTTTATCGTTACATATTATTTCGTAATTGTACAACGCTATCGTATTTTGTGACGGAAATTAGCTCGTTTTATTGTAAATAAAAAAGTCTGACATTAATTTGCTGCATATACCCAACACATAATAACTGAAATCAGCTTCTGAGACGAGTAAACATTCAATTACTCCAACTAAATCCATTGATTCCACCATGTTTTCTTACTGACACGCCCCCGACTCGGAAACTCTGAGCTCAAAGAAAATCCGTAGTTTCCCCACTCGTAATTACGTCTTTGTGGTGGCGTTCATGTGCGTTCAACTCGTAAATACGATCTTTCCGACATGACTTGAACGCACCATTATCATTCACAGTAATGCAGATGAAATAAAGATTGGAAAGGAGGAAGTTGTTTGTCTTTGCTGTAGCTTTGGAAGCAGAAAATCAAGAGAGTTTGTGTGACTTGACGGTGCGATGTCACATCACATACAGCTGAAAACAAACATGTTATCTTTAGCCATCATGTTATGCCAACATCGCTAACAAGGCTAATACACCCCACTTGTTTACTATTGGCTCATAAGTCTGAGGTTCGCAAATTCACGTGCCAGAGTTCACCTAGATACATTCAATATGAAGTGAAAGTAACCGCTATCAAAAACAAACGGTCATTTACATCCCGCGTCCTTTCCCTTTCAGTGAAGTGGCTTTTGTGTCAGGTGAATTTTATTCATGTTTAGACCGCTGATTTATCTGAAAAAGCAAAGCAACATAGTTTTCTGGAGTCTCCCATATCTCTGTAGCAAGGGATCA
The DNA here is from genome assembly GCA_023630585.1 of Cranoglanis bouderius. Lineage (NCBI taxonomy): Eukaryota > Metazoa > Chordata > Actinopteri > Siluriformes > Cranoglanididae > Cranoglanis > Cranoglanis bouderius. Next base: position 97,035 of record JAMFTF010000055.1, read on the forward strand.
AAAATAGCAGATGCTGCAGCTAATGCATAAATGTTGGCACCTCTGCGTTGGTGGATAAAAGGGATAAAATCCCTCAGGTGACACAATGCCAGCAAGGAAGTCTTATGTCTTCCCTGTTATTAGTCTCCAATACTTTCTTTCTCCTGCATTTCTTTCCACTAAGGATTAAGTGCTTTAAGTGATAAAATAAAGCTAAATAAAATAAAAACACCATATTTGGTTACTTCCTCAGACCCAAAGCCCCACCTATGTGCATGTCGTATTCAACAAATTTGTTACGGTGTCTTAACTTTTCCCTATTAGAGAATTCCTAAAGGTCAGATGTGATCTCTTACAAGAATAAACAGAAATCTGTAGATTCTAGTGAGAACGTTTGACTGAGAAATTTGGTGGGAACGTAATGAGAAACAAACAACTTTCTAAGTCAATCCATCACCTCATGAAGGCAGACCTCAGTGTAAAGACAGAAACTGACAACGGTACCATCATGGTTATAACTAATTATGAGGACCGATGGTTTTGTTTTTTATTTCTTACCTCAGACTCAGATGTAGTGCATATTCAGCATTGTATTATATTAACTATGACACATATTGATCTGCAAAGAGAACCTCAATAAAATTGTGAGCCTTGTTACAGCCCTGGGTACCAAGGATGTATACCAGGAAGGCTGAAATGTCACCAAATAAGGCGTGGAAATGGTTCAGTTGAACATCCATTCTGAAGACGTTACCCCTCCAGGAAATTTGGAGAGGTGTGTGGGTGTGGCCTCGTTTGCACTCAAGTTTTTGAAAGACTGTCTCCAATCATGTATTCTCATCAGCGATCACATCTGATCTTTGAGAAACCCTAGTGTTGACCAGAAATCTCCAAAATCGTGTATAACTCAAGATATAACATATAAGTGCATGTTATGTTCACACAAAGCTTAATCACATTGTGAAGGCATCCTCTGCATTCATTCATCTTCATTTTTAACTAAAAAATACCCCTTCGTAATTAATTAGCTTAGCGGTTCAGATACAGAATGAAAAATACCCCATTCATGCTCTATCAATACCAGTGTTACTTTGCAGCACTTTTAGTTTCAATACCAAGTATTTACAGTATTTAAGCATAAAAAACTTTAGGTATAAGTGCTTTGATAATTCAGTCTCTAATGGCACGCTTCAAGTACTCCTAATAACTCACAGTTAAGTCGTGATTTCAGCCAGTTGCGTTTAATAACTGTCTCTTTCTGATTGGCCGAGATTGCAACTGCAAATCAGATGCATCATGAAATGATATGAGATATCAAGTTTGGTCTAGTTCCTCCTCTCAGTCACAGTTTTGGTGAGAACCACCACTATTACCGATGTCCAGCACAACAGGATGTGGTGTGCGGTACATATTTTGTGCAGAAGGTTCCAGAAAGGCTGGAGGAAGCCAAACAGTGTGTGCCATCCTTCCCATGGCTTTAGAAGTTTTTCTGCAATTTGCACTCCACCAGACATCATACTTCAGCTTTTTACTTCAGCTAAAAATGATCGAATAGATTTCAGGCATTTCTGGGTAACGGTGAAAGTGCACCAGACCAATGGAGGTGCTGGCAGGCCAGAACCATCTGCAATAGGCACTTTTCTTACCTTTTGGTCATGGTTTAAGCCCAAAGAATCTTTCTGCCAAATTATATTGTAAAGCGCTATGTAGCTCATTAGTTACGCAAGGTTGTATATGAGGTATTTTAATTCACATTGTGGTTTTTGCTAGACAGCCATCTTTCAAGATTTTATTTTACTATTCTTGAAATTTGTGCACTTTGTCAAAATTTTCCTCTCCTTAGATTTACCAGAGACCGCTCCAGGTAAGTGAGATGTCACCACGTAAGCACATGCAGGTCTTCACATAATGATAGAGCTGAATAAGAACTGGAAAAAAAATCTCAGCAAAATGAATCACATCCGCCTCCACAATATGGCACTAGGTCATCTCGAGTAGTACCCACTACAGAGCAGTGTCATAGACCAGCACAAAGGGTCAAAAAACTTTTCAGTCAATACAGTCATGTGTAAACATCACAGTAGGATGAAACTACTTAGAAGATGATCACAGTGTGAACCATTAAAAATGATTTATCGAGAACAGGGGTTCCCAAACTAGAGACCTTATTTAAGGTTATTTAATTTATAAATGCGGTCGTGAGCAAAACTTACCATATCCTTTTCTGTTTTATTCCTTTATTTATTTATTTTTAGCTAATTAATGTTTGTCTTATTATGAAGACTGATTTTCTGTGCTACTATTTTAAAATGTTACTTGCAGACACATCCAATAACGCTACATTGAGCTCATGCTGCATTAGTGTAGGAGTTAAATGAACAATAAAAATGAACAAATTTCTTAGTCCATCTACCTTACCTTAGTTCCTCGAAAACATCGAGTGATTCTAACTCAATAAGCCACGAAAATGAACATGAAAAAAATGCAGACACATTGATATATGGAATTGCAAGAGTGAAGGTCAATAAAAAGGAGGCTTGTTGGGTTGGGGGTCACAGAATGTACATTTGGGATTATTTGACCAAAATGTTTGGGAACCGCAGATCATTAAAAATGAAAAATGGAACATCTCTACACTTTTTGCCACATTATAAACACTGAAGTAGCTGCTCGACTCAGAGGACTCGTGGTGAATGTAGCAGAGGAGAGCCGATGCCCCAATATCCAACAAATACCTGGATATTCTTAAATTATGCATTTCCTTGTGTAAATGCTCCTGTGAACATATAGAGCTTCACTGTCACAAAGTCACACATAGCTTTACTGCTAATTTACAAATCAAATGAGAAGTCTTTCTCCTTGCTGTAGATGTCATGACTCCTGGATGTCATCACAAACAGCATGCGTTAGAGGGGTTTTTTTTAGAGGGCATTTCTGTGTTATTTTTTCTTCAGTTCATTCTGTATAACCTTGTTTTCTTCCTAACA
>JAMFTF010000056.1:0-100000 GCA_023630585.1 Cranoglanis bouderius
TTTTAGCCCTGTGAATCCCTTTTTGTGCAAAGCAATGATGGCTGCACGTGTTTCCTTGCAGGTAACCATAGTTAACAGAGGAAGAACAATAATTTCAAGCACCACCCTCCTTTTAAAGCTTCCAGTCTGTTATTCTAACTCAATCAGCATGACAGAGTGATCTCCAGCCTTGTCCTCGTTAACCCTCTCACCTGTGTTAATGAGAGAATCACTGACATGATGTCAGCTGGTCCTTTTGTGGAAGGGCTGAAATGCAGTGGACATGTTTTTTTGGGGATTAAGTTCATTTTCATGGCAAAGAGGGACTTTGAAATTAATTGCAATTCATCTGATCACTCTTCATAACATTCTGGTGGATATGCAAATTGCCATCATAAAAACTGAGGCAGCAGACTTTGTAAAAATTAATATTTGTGTCATTCTCAAAACTTTTGGCCACGGCTGTACTACCGTCCTGACAAAGATTTCTGAGATGTCCAAATAACGATCTATTGTAACAGACTGGCTTAAAAACTCTTTGACATCTGAATTAAGCTTATATTGTTAAAATCACAGTTTCTTATATCAAATACAAACACTACTGTTTTTATAGGAACACATGGCATTTAGACTAATGTGGCTTTAGCTGATGTTGAATAGTTTTTAATGCATTATAGTGCATTTAGGCTAATGTAGCTAAAGTTGTTACAGTTGTTAATGTACTGAAGTACATTTAGACTAAAGTAGTTAAAATTGTAGCATAAGACTGGGTTTGGGTAAAATTGTAGCATTTAGGCCTACCAAAGTTATAAATGTTAACCACAGCTTAAAACTACAATCTGATCTTGAAATAGTCATTAGATTATTCAAGACTCTGTTACCTACGTTGAACATTTTCTGATCTCTCCTAGTGGCATTGTGTGGGTTATTTCTGCCATAAATAACACCAACAAAGCCCTACAAAGGAGTAGAGTTGACTGTTGAATTTTAACTTGTAATGCTTCTCCCCACAGCATTTAGAGCTGCTACACCTCTGTAGTTAATATAAAATGCTCTCACACAGCAACAGGATAGTAAATAGAGCCAGTTCACAACTTGAGCATTATTATTATTTTTACTATGGCTCCCTGGTTTAGCGCCAGGATTTTTCCAAATTTTGCAACACTAATTGATAAAAAATAAATGTCATATTGCCTCTTGCTGGAGCATTTTATTTATATTCATCTCACAGCGCTGTGGAATTCCCAATCTTCAACTGTCCAAAGCCATTGATTAATTTTCTATAACAGCACGCCTTGTCATGCTCTATTGCTAATGCTTAAGTAAAACACAGTCACACACATAGTAACAGACACATAAAAGGAAACGGTGTCTTAATACATATAGGAATTAGCCTGCCAGTGGGTGTTCCTAACACCCTACATTGACCCTAGGTGTGAATGTGTGTGTGTGTGTGCATGTGTGAGAGTATGTGTGAAGCCTTTGTAATGGGCTAGTCTCCCATTCAATGTATATTCATGCACCCAGAGTTTCCAGACGAAACTCTGGATCCACTGAGATTTGCGTATCAGAAAAAAAATGGGTCATTCACATTAACAACTTAATTTTTCTTTTTTATTTCTCTATCTTTTTGTTTGTTTTAATTTTCAACTAGATTATATTAGACTACTTCTCAGTACCTGAGGAGGGTATCAGTATAGTCTACTCAACATGCATAAAATGTATTTATATAGTTTAACAACTGTTATAACTACATACCAGTGAAGCACAAAATCAGGTTTATTTGTGAACCAATATCACATCCTTTTATTCTTCACATTTGTGAGATTTTATTTTGAGTTTTATTATTCATAGTCCTACCATATTAAATCATTTAAGTTTGCTTCCACTACAGCTGCTGAACTACATGCATAGGCTTTTTAAGATTAAAAACTATATTATGAGTTAAATTAACTCTTCTATGAGAAATATACGTTCAGTTTGTACAGGAGCAACTTATCTTCAATATCTGTTGAGTATATTGTCATTTTTAAGTAACATTAACGCACACCCTTTTATACATCCTGAGCATACTTTTCTAGATTTAATCATTTATTAGAGATTGTTATCAAGGATCAGGTTATCAGATTCCTGACCAGTTACTCCACACAGCTAAAGATGCCTGGTGGAACTGAATCTTCAGGAGTCGTGTCCTGGTCAGCTCTAATGATGAACTGTAGACATCACTGCCCTTCAACCTATGATGACTGCCACATGTTCTCGGGCCGTTAAAATGGCTCTGCATTCAGACGTCCCGGAGGAGGGATTTGTAGTAGATTTATAAAGTTGTGGCAGTAATGTGATTAAGGTTAAAATGATCAGGAATGTGTTTCAGAGACACCAGGTGAACTAAAACTGGTTATCTAAACTCTGTTTAATGACAGTATTCCTCAGGGCATGTTTGGTATCGTTTGTATCCATATATCATGGTGAACGATGTGGTGATATCATAAATATCATATAGTTTAGGAAATAACATTTACAATATATGTTACAATATGTGCTCTTTACACACACACACACACACACACACACACACACACATACACACACACAGACACACAGGCACCCCCTGGTTTGCATGAAACTCATTCTCGGGAACTTAATTAACATATAGTTCCTTAAAGTGAGAGAACCCTGCCCTAAAACACATGGCTTCATCTCCATTTGGTATCCTGGTCACTATACATTTCAATGAGGTTCCTAGGTTCATTACACTGAATGTAATCCTGTAAATTACTCTTGTAGGAAAGGCCTAGGCTTGCACGTTGATAGAAACCTCTGAGCTAACAACATAATGGTTTAATGAAGAAGCTACATGAAAGTCTCTGACGTAGGAACGTCATTTTAATGAAAGCTTTGCCCGAAGCTGCTTAGGAGTGAATATTAGTAGAACACTGAGTGCTAACACTTCTAGCACTAACAGAAGATTATTCTATTGGAGTCAGATAATCAATTAAATGCAGACAGATGTTTAAATCATATATTAAAACACGCATTAACCTTCGCTGCACCTATTTCCGTCGTTGGTTATAGGAGAGCAGTGGGCTAAATAATTAACTTGATATATTTTAGCCCTACACAGGTCTGAAGGATAACTGAGATTCAAGCTGTATATGACTCCCAAAAGAAGAGCCTTAGTGACATCGCCAAGATTCTGAAGAACTTTCACTCCTTTTTGCTTGCTCATTGGGGATAAATTCATAAATTTAAAAATCTATGTCCTGAATTTATATACTTCTGTAAAGCTGCTTTGGGACAATGTCCATTGTTAAAAGCGCTATACAAATAAACTGAACTTGAACTTGAACTTGAACTCAACAATCAGTCCAACATCCGATGGCTGGTCACAGGCTTCTCCATCTTCAGGTCTGATGATGTAAATTCCAGTTACAATATTGGTCATGTCTCTCTCGGAATTCTCAAAGTCTGTGTCCTACAAAACACAAAAACAGTAACACTGTTCAGTCACTTTAATTGCATCAAAAATGCAGGTTGTAAATTTAACATCACTTAGTAATACATCCAGAAAAAGCAAATAATCTTTTAAATCTGTATCAACTGTCCATTCCTTAATGTTTCACATCACTGACTTGCAGTGACTTACAAGACTACTCTACTGTGTTTGTTAGGGTTGTCAAAAGCACAGGCTTCGGTACTGAAATTTAAACTGATCCCTAACACCAACTGATCCCTTTTCCTGTAGGCATGGATGCTTTGTAATCAGCGGTTTTGCAATCTCTTCACATTCTTCAATCCTAGGGTAAACTTTGTACTTCACTACTTCTGCAGCCAAGGATTTCAGAATTTCTGATTTTAGTTTAGGCTTTGAGTCTATGTTAAGTGAAGTACAATCATTCAAGAACTCTTCGTGGGCTTTCTGCAGTTCCAGCTCTACCTCATACGGAAACTTAGGGATCAGAAAGTTAGTTGGCCAGGTTTCACTCCTCAGCTTTGTGGATGAAGACAGCTCAGAAGTTGAGGCAGAAGCAACATCTTATGTTGTTGGAGAAACTGACAAGCAAGATGGTGATGGGGATTAAGTTGATGAGCGTATATTAGTGTCCGCAGAAGAAAGAGAACAGAGATCATATGCACTTTGTGCTTCCTTTGTCCTGGAGATCCACAGTTGAGATAAGATTCAAGAAATCATCAACGTCAGTATCAAGACACTGCAGCCTGAAATCTCCTGTGACACCACATTGTTTCCTAATCTCAGATTTAAACTCGTCAAGAGATTTGCGTGTTCCAGAGGGCAGTGTCAATTTCAATGAATTACTATCTCCTAGAACAATTTTGAACTTTGCTCGATCAGTCATTTTCTCTGTTTGATCAATCACTCTGAAAGATAAAAAAGAAAACTGATCAAGCAGCATGTATGTACCTTTTCAAGGTAACCATACGGCTAGCACCAACTTTATAATCACAGAGAGGATAACGGTCTGCCAATTCACCCAGCTCTATAAATGAAACATCCCTTGGATGTGGTTCCAATTCAAAGGATCGATAGTGTTCATTGTACCAGAAACCTAACTTTCTTGCTATAAAAGCAATTCCTTAAACAGGTTTAAGGTCCAAATTGTAGTTTCAATGAAGCTTCAAAGTGATCTACACGATTCCAGCTGAGGAATAAGGGTCTTATCTAGTGAAACGTTTGCTAAAAAAAAAATTAAAAAAAATGGTATACTTTTTAACCACAAATACTCGTCTTGCATTAGCTCTGAGATGAGTGTCAGGCATGATGTAATCACATTGGAAAGGTCATGTACGGTTACAATTTCAACATCATCTTACATTGTTGTTTTACCTTTTTGTAAAGGGCATTTGACTTTCTTTGCACGTTCACTCTGTAAACACTGGGTCGGTACTTCCGCCTACATCACACGTGACCTTTCCAACATGATTATGTGATGTGTGAGGTCGGGCTGGTGCAAGATGAGCAATTGTGGTTAAAAAGTATATATGTTTTTATTTTTAAGAAAATAACCAATTGTTTCTCTTGATAAGACCATTATTCCTCAGCTGGGGTCATGTAGAGACCTTTGAAGCTGAGTTGAAACTGCAGTTTGGACCTTCAACCTGTTGGGTCCCAATGAAGTCAACTATATGGAGAAAAATCCTGGAATGTTTTCCTCAAAAACATCAATTTCTTTGAGACTAAAGAAAGAAAGGCATGAACATCTTGGATGGCATGCGGGTGAGTAATTTTTTATTCTGGAAGTGAACTACTCCTGTAATTACTCACCCTCATGTCATTCCAAACCTGTAAGACTTTCGCTCATCTTCAGAACACAAGTGAAGATCTTTTTAATGAGATCTGAGAGATTTCTGTTCCTCCATTGATAGCCTATGCATCCATCACTTTCAAGGTCTGGAAAGGTAGTAAAGACATCGCTAAAGTAAACCATGTCACTCCAGTGGAGAAACCTTAATTTATGGAGTGTTGTCCAATTTTTTATTTATTTATTTATTTTTTTTGTGCAAAAGAGCATAATTTACTACTTTTCACAAATGATATATTTTCAAGAATGTTGCAATGCTGATTTCAATAAAAGTTGAATAATAAATGACTTTATTTACAGTAATACTCTCTACAAAATTTTTGTTGTGGTTAAAGGTGTAGTTAAATTTAAAAATAAAAAAATCGTATTATTTACTCACCCTGAAGTGGTTCCAAACCCGTCTTCTGCTAAACACATAATATCATTTGAAAAATATTGGTAACTAGGTAGTTTCTAGTCCACATTGACTTCCATAGTGATTTTTTTGCTCATACTATGGAAGTCAATGGGCTCCAGTAACTGTTTGGTTTCCCACATTCTTAGAAATGTCTTATGTTCAACTGAAGAAGGAAACTCGTACAGCTTTGGAACAACTTGAGGGGAGTAAATGATGACAAAATTTGTTTTTTGGTGAATTAACCCTTTAATCAGTTTATATTTGTGAGCAACAAATTCAGTCATTACATTCTGTTTTTCAGGTGCTTCTTCAGCATAAACCCAGAGAAGGGCATCAAAGTTGAATCAAGGAAAAACAGAAAACTGCTCCCAGTGAACCCCCGAGTCCTTACACTCATAGCAGACCTTGCTGATCACGAATGGAGAGCAGATTAAGGTTGAACAAAACCTTTTTTGACAGATGTCTTAAGATTACGTTGGCACTGATAATGATTAATATTTAATAATCATTAATATTTAGATATTTAAAAACTTTTTTTTTTCTTAGAATTCCTTGTTTGAGCTTCTGTTTAAGTTTTCCTACAGGAAGTTTTGTTTTGTGCATCTGAGATTGTAAAAAGCTGTATGTTTATGCTTTCCAAGTATTTGGTTCATGATTAATCCATTCTGTTAATAGAATGGTGTGTGGTTTTGTTCAGGTTATTAAATGTGTTGCTTTCTGGTAAGATTGTGATCATTCAAAATGTTTGTTCTGCAAATTGAAGCCAACATGTAGTTTTACTGCTGTTTTAAGGAGAAGAATATGGTTGTCCAAAGTATGTATTTAACATGTTTGTGGCATTAAAATAAAGTGTATTTGCTTTTCATACCACTTCTGGGTGTTCTTGTTCAATTCACAATTTCTTTTACTCATGTACTTTTTTTTTTCTGGCAACCACAGCTACCGTTTTTTTACCGTAAAATTTACGGGATTTTTTTTTTTTTTACAGTGTGAGGCTTAAAGGGAGAGTTTAGAGAAAAGTAAAATAAAATAAATTAATTAAAAAAAAACACACACTGAACACACACACACACACACACACACACTAAAACCACAACATGCTAGAGAATGTCGCTAACTTTACTTTAGCGCTGTGCAAACTGTATGCGTAAATCATCACACACTCATCCAGGTATTTAAAAAAAAAATGAGTTTATTGTTTCTCTCTCATTTAAGAGGATTTCTGAAAGGATTTCCAAGCCATATTCAAAAATGTTTGTGATCTTCACTGCTAATATCAGTGAAATAAAAATATGTAATATAAAAAAATATATAAAAAAATATAAAATGTAAAAAACTTTTCGGAACTTTGAGGAAAATTCAGTTAAAATGACGCTAAATTGTTTTTAGTCCTGTGACATCATCAGACGGTGACGATGGGGTAGATGGGGTCCTCAGGGAAGGGCAGGCTGTGTATGTACCTCTCCAGGAACGACGCACTGATGAACATATTGAGATCTGGAGGCAGTGGATAGGTATAACATGAGTAATACTGCAGCACCCCCTCGTGGAGCTGAGAAACAAAGGTTGGTGGAAACACACTGTACACGCTGAGATCTGTCAGGTGGAGCCCAGAGTTGGACATACATGATGGGGTGGAGCTTTCAGGCAACGGACCCCCTGATTCCAGCAAACCGGTCTGGGTTGGACCGGGCCGGTCGCTGGGCTAAGGCTTCATGCAGTAACAGTAGCAGACGGAGATCATCGCTCCGAGCAGGACGAAGGACAGGAAGGCGCTCACTACGATCACGAAGGGCAGATAAGTGGGACCTGGAGAAAAAATGACAAAAAATAAGAGTTTAGTAAATCATTTCCCTCGTCTCACAAATCACGTTTGCCTAAAAGTCTTGTATCGACACATCGCTATATCTCCAGCTAAAAACACAAGGTTCCTGGAAGGTTCCTCAGAACGGCTCACAAGGTTCATGAGGTTTTTATTTAAAAAAAAAAAAAAAAGTAATAATAAAAAAATAAAGGTTTCCAATGGAAATTAAATGTTGTTTAAAGTAAATGTTAAATGTTAAAGTAAATGTTGAATGTAGCCACAAAAATCGGCTAAATATATAATAAACATGACCTTAATTATTACATCTATTTTTTTTAAACGGAGCCCAAACTTGATTTCTCATCACTATTACACAAACATAAATGAAGAAAAAAAAAACAAAACAATTTTTTTATTGATCTAATATATAATAATAAAAATGTATTAAATATAAAATGAACACAAACAAAAAAGAAAGGAAAAGTTGGTGAGAGCTAACAATCTGCAAATAATTAGCAATAAAAGTATACAATCATTATGTACAATCATATTGTACATAAGTGTTCCTATTTGAAGTAATCTAATCGTGTTTTCTTCTGAAATTGAGTTTAGTTGAATACATTTTAAAAAGTAGCTTAGCTTCAGTTGCCTGAATCACCCAAAACCACCACAACAAATTGAACTTACCAACTTATTCAGGAAGGTCAGTCCCATTGTTAGGGTATTAACTGTGACAATAATGCTGACTGTATTCTTCAGGGAAACTTCATCTGCAAATAATTACCAATAAAAGTATACAATCATTACATATCTGCTATTGTACAAAGCAAACACTTTATACAATAGTACAAAGTAAAACTGCAGTAAATCTGATACAATTAGGGTAACACATAGAGATACATTGCAGTGGTCATAGAAGACAGTGAAGTCAAATACACAGATGAGAATACTCCAAAAAGAAGCATTCATAAATATATTGTACATGAGTGCTCCTACTTGAAGTAATCTAATCGTGTTTTCTTCTGAAATTGTGCTTAGTTGAATAGTTTTTAAAAAGTAGCTTCAGTTGCTTGAATCACTCAAAACCACCCCAACAAATTGAACTTACCAACTTATTCAGGAAGGTCAGTCCCATTGGTAGGGTATTAATTGTGACAATAATGCTGACTGTATTCTTCAGGGAAACTTCATCTGTACTAATTACCAATAAAAGTATACAATCATTACATATCTGCTATTGTACAAAACAAAAACATTGTACAATAGTACAAAGTAAAACTGCAATAAATCTGATACAATTAGCGGAACACAGAGATACATTGCAGTGGTCATAGAAGACAGTGAAGTCAAATACACAGATGAGAATACTCCAAAAAGAAGCACTTTTGAATATATTGTACATGAGTGCTCCTATCTGAAGTAATCTAATCGTGTTTTCTTCTGAAACTGAGTTTAGTTGAATACATTTTAAAAAGTAGCTTCAGTTGCTTGAATCACTCAAAACCACCCCAACAAATTGAACTTACCAACTTATTCAGGAAGGTCAGTCCCATTGTTAGGGTATTAATTGTGACAATAATGCTGACTGTATTCTTCAGGGAAACTTCATCTGCAAATAATTACCAATAAAACTATACAATCATTACATATCTGGTATTGTACAAAGCAAAAACTTTATACAATAGTACAAAGGAAAACTGCAGTAAATCTGATACAATTAGGGTAACTCATTGAGATACATTGCAGTGGTCATAGAAGACAGTGAAGTCAAATACACAGATGAGAATACTCCAAAACGAAGCACTTATAAATATATTGTACATAAGTGCTCCTATTTGAAGTAATCTAATCGTGTTGTCTTCTGAAATTGAGTTTAAAAAAATGCTAGGGACTGTCGCTAACGTTTCTTTAGCGCTGTGCAAACTGTATGTGTAAATCATCACACACTCCTCTAGTCCTGTGATGAGAGATGGGAAGGAGATGGCTGTGATCTTCATCTTAAGTGAAAGTGATTGCCAATGTATGGTAACCCATACTTGGAATTTGTCCTCTGCATTTAACCCATCCAAATTAGTGCACACCCATTAGGTGTTGTAAGTAGTGAACACACCCAGAGCAGTGGGCAGCCATTTTTGCTGTGGCACCCAGGGAGCAGTTGAGGGTTAAGGGCCTTGCTTCGACCCAAGCACTACTGGGATTTGAACTCACAATCTTCCAATTGGTAGCCCAACTCCTTAACCACCGAGCTACCACCGCCATCTTCATCACCACGCTGCATTTTTCAGTTAACCTTCCCATGCTTGTACTTCCTAATTGTTTTTAGTTCTGTGACATCATCAGACGGTGACGATGGGGTAGATGGGGTCCTCAGGGAAGGGCAGGCTGTGTATGTACCTCTCCAGGAACGACGCACTGATGAACATGTTGAGATCTGGAGGCAGTGGATAGGTATAACATGAGTAATACTGCAGCACCCCCTCGTGGAGGTGAGAAACAAAGGTTGGTGGAAACGAACTGTACACGCTGAGATCTGGCAGGTGGAGCCCAGAGTTGGACATACATGATGGGGTGGAGCTTTCAGGCAACGGACCCCCTGATTCCAGCAAACCGGTCTGGGTTGGACCGGGCCGGTCGCTGGGCTTCGGCTTCATGCAGTAACAGTAGCAGATGGAGATCATCGCTCCGGGCAGGACGAAGGAAAGGAAGGCGCTCACTACGATCACGAAGGGCAGATAAGTGGGACCTGGAGAAAAAATGACAAAAAATAAGAGTTTAGTAAATCATTTCCCTCGTCTCACAAATCACGTTTGCCTAAAATCTTGTATCGACACATCGCTATATCTCCAGCTAAAAACACAAGGTTCCTGGAAGGTTCCTCAGAACGTCTCACAAGGTTCATGAGGTTTTTATTTAAAAAAAAATAATTAAAAAAAAAAATAAAGGTTTCCAATGGAAATGTAAATGTTGAATGTAGCCACAAAAATCGGCTAAATATATAATAAACATGACCATAATTATTACATATATATTTTTATATTACATATTTATTGGTCTAATATATAATGATAAAAATGTATTAAATATAAAATGAACACGAACAAAAAGGAAAGGAAAAGTTTGAATAATAATCTTAACTACAGAATCCTAAATCAGTTCTATGTTAAAGATCCACCTTTAACTCTATTCTCTAAAATTAAAAGATAAAAGATATAACATGAGAAAAATCAAGAAAACCTTTTTTTCTACATGAATTTGTTCGATTGTTAATTAATCCACTGGTTCATTAAGACGGATTCATTGTTTAACTGAAGATCATAACAGCTGTATTAAAAGTAATTATAAAAATATATATAATTTATAAAAATAAATGTTTCGTGAAAAATTAATGTTTTAAATGCCTCACCGACAATATAAATAAATAAAACACAATTTAAAAATCCCGACAGTTAAAACAATAAAATAAAAACTTAACAAATAATAGTAATAAACTCCAGAATAAAAAAAAAATACTTACGGATCGGTGGGACGTCTCGCGCGCCACCGACAACAGCAGCAGCAGCAGCGGCACGAGAACCGACCGAGACCGCATCGTGAATCCAAACGGAGAAACAAGTTTAAACAAATAAAACAATAAGAAAATAAAACGTGCGAGCTGTTTACTCCAGGAGGCTGAACGGAGAACTGACGGGAGACACGGACAGCTCGCGCGTTTTTATCCCCACATCCAACACCCCCGTAGTCCGTAGGTTTAACGGTGAAAAACTGTAAAGTAGAAAACATGAAATTACCGTATAAATAACAGTCAAATACTGTTGCTGTAAATATACTGTTTGAAAATGTGATACTTTTGCATTATTGCTTTGTAAAAACTGCATTATTTTACCATAAAACCCTTAAAACAACAGTAAAGTAAACAAGAACACTAAATAGTAAATCACTGCTTACTACAGATATGCTGTCAGGACTTTTGTCCCCTTCTATTTTTTAACAATAAATCACTATGATATGGTCAACAAGAATGTGTGTATACCTCTAAGAAAATAAACCATTTTAAGCCTGCCCTGGTCTCTCCCATTAATTAGATTACATGATCGATCTCTCTCTCTCTCTCTCTCTCTCTCTCTATATTATATATATATATATATATATATATATATATATATATATATATATATATATATTATAATCATGAAAACTCTTCAAGTTCTCTCTGAATTTAAAGGAGTCATTTAATATAGGCCTATAAGTCTATGTTGAAAAACATATAAATATATATTGTTTGGAAGTTCAGTCTTAATTTTTTTTTTTTGGCTTTTCGGTTGTCCAATATGTGCCATTACGCCGCATAATATAAAGAAACCATATTTTTAACAAGCATTTTGTGTTTTAAAGTTATTGCCTTAATGCCTTTTGACTTGTCCAATCGGCGCCTTTTGCTCTTTCAGCTGGCGGTTTTTCTCTGGAACAGACAGAAGAAAACAACGGACCGACCTCGGAGAGCTGCTGAAATTATTATTTTTTCCTCACGAAGTCTGTCTGGGGAGCACAAATAAACTAATTCTGTAAAGTTAGAGTTCAATAATCGTTTTAGTTATTTGAATGCAGCTTTTGTGTTGTAAAGTGTTTATTTTATTTTCATATATTTAACGTCATTGTAACTCAGATGACGTGTACCTGTTGGCTGTCTAGATGCTAACGTTTTATCCTTTTAATATATAACCTCACACATTGGAATTTAACGAATTCGCTATGATTTATTTGATTTTTAAATGTTTGTAACGCAGTTTAGCAGTCTGTCGTTCTAACTTCATGTTTAAACGATGTCTCGGATTGGTTATTAGTTGAGTTCACTATCAGTAAGTTTTGAATATGCATTAAAATGGACACTTGCTGCTTTTGTAGTTTAACAGTGCAAAGTCTGAGGGAATATGTTCTGCACTGCAGTCTGCATCGCAACGAACCTCGCGCCATTTTCAAATGTGTCGCAGTTTATTGCAAACAGTCGTTTTCCAAATACGTAGCATTTAAGAGTCATTTTTATCGGCGCCATAACAGCTCTACCACTGCTGCGACTTGACATGCAGTGGTTGATGCGGCCTTGACATGTAGTATTTCACTATGTAGTTATCAGTGCCAGGATGTGTCCAGTCTTGTTGCTCACTTAAAGAACCATATAAAGGAAGGTCGTGCAGTTTACTGTCCAGTGAGAGGGTGCAAAAGTGCCTTTCAAATCAAGTCCTCTTTTACCTCTCACATGTCTAGGAAGCACAGGAACTGTTCAGCTAACAGCATTAGTGATTCACATCGGCCTTCTGCATCAGAGATACCGTCTGTTTCAACTGAGCAATTTGTCGAATTTGTCGTTACCCAATGAGACAATTTCTCAAATCTTTGATAATGTAAAGGAATCAGACTTGTTTTCTGTGTGTCATAAAGGATCCATGCGAACAGAGTATTCAAGGAGTCAGACCTTTAAAAAAGTATTCAAATATGTTTGGTTACAAACATTCTTCAAAATATCTTCCTTTGTGTTCAGCAGAACAAATAAACTTATACAGCTTTGGAATTACTTGAGGGTGAGTAAATGATGACAGAATTTTCATTATTGTGTGAACTATACCTTAGTTACTATCTTAAAGGGATAGTTCACCCAAAAGTAAAAATTGTCATTAATTACTCACACTCATGTCATTCCAAACCCGTAAGACCTTCGTTCATCTTCGGAACACAAATTAAGATATTTTTGATGAAATCTGAGAGCTCTCTGACCCTCCGTTGACAGCAAGGGTCCTGCCACGTTCAGTGTCCAAAAAGGTACCAAGATCATCGACAAAATAGTCTGTGACATCAGTGGTTCAACCATAATTTTACGAAGGTGCAAGAATACATTATGTGCTCAAAGAAAACAAAAATAATGACTTTATTCAAAAATTCTTCTCCTCCTCCTCTGCGTCACCCTAGTGCCATTTCGGCGAGTACCACAACGCATACATTATGATACTCTCTCCGTAATGGTGCTAGGGCAGAGGGGGGCAAACTACAGCCCGCGGGCCATATACGGCCCTCCAGACACTAACCGACCCGGAGGGAGTTTTAAAAAAATGCTACATTTGAGTAACGGTTTTAGTTCAGAATTACTAATTTGATGCAATACAAGCGAAGGCCATTTGATGGCAGTATAACACGCGGTACAGTTAGCCGCTAACTGTTAGCACCTACAGTAGACTTAGAATGCACTCGGTAAGTCGGACGTTAATGAGTGAAAATGAGTGTGGCGAAAAAAGAAAAGTGGACTCTGAATGTCGTGTGTTCAGGGAAGAATGGACAACAAAATGCTTCTTCACCGATATCGGACAGAAGGCGGTATGTCAAGAAAGTAAATGCAGTTTTTAAAGACTACAACCGCAGTCGTCATTTTTCAAGCAAGCATTCGAATCATGCTGTCAACCTGTCACCTGCAGAAAAGGCAAACAAGGCTTTAAAACTTGGACAAACTTAAAAGCCCAGCAAAATACATTTACTGAACAGTGCTCTATTCAAGAATCTGTAATGAAAGCTAGTTGTGTAGTGGCACATAACATTGCAAAGCACAGCAAGCCTTTTTCAGATGGGGAATTCGTGAAAGACTGTATGGTGGAGACTCCTGACATACTTTGTCCTGGTTCTAAAAGTCAATTTGAGAAAATTAGCTTATCGCGGAGGACAATTACCAGGGGCGTGGATTTGTATGACAGTGTGTCCGTCTGCCTGGAAAAAAATAACCTGCCGTGGAGAAAGCTGACAAGCGTCACAACAGATGGATCGCCAAATCTAACCGGTACAAACACTGGACTGCTAAAAAGGTTACAAGAGAAAGTAAAGGAAGAAACCCCGAACTCAGAAGAACTGATATTTCTTCACTGCATCATACACCAGGAAGCCTTGTGTAAAAGTGTGTTGAAGCTAGAAAATGGTGTCAATTTGGATGTGAAGCTTGTAAACTTTATACGGGCAAGAGTGCTGAACCACTGGCAGTTCATTCAGCTGCTTAACGAAATGGAGGCAGAGCACCATGACCTCTTGTATCATTCAAATGTGCGCTGGCTAAGTCTCGGAAATGTGACTTTGAAACCCTTGCAAGGAGAGGGGACCAGGCTCATTGTTCACATTAACATACTCATAACCATGACTTGGTAAGACAAAGACTAAGGTTCTTCTTCAGTTTTTATCATACATAGTTTTATGATGATTGATATGTACATACCAACAGCAGTGCAAATGAGATTGTCTGTTGTAAATTTGACCCAATAATAGATATTAAATAAGAATTTTTGTTTAATATGTTAATGTGACAAATGTTTCTGTCAAATAATAAATATATGCTGTTACTGCATGAAGCCGAAGCCCAGCGACCGGCCCGGTCCAACCCAGACCGGGTTGCTGGAATCAGGGGGTCCGTTGCCTGAAAGCTCCACCCCATCATGTATGTCCAACTCTGGGCTCCACCTGCCAGATCTCAGCGTGTACAGTGCGTTTCCACCAACCTATGTTTCTCAGCTCCACGAGGGGGTGCAAATCTGCTATTGGTCAGATACATACCTGATAATGTACAAAGCAAAAACTTTATACAATAGTACAAAGGAAAACTGCAGTGAATCTGATACAATTAGGGTAACACAGAGATACATTGCAGTGGTCATAAAAGACAGTGAAGTCAAATACACAGATGAGAATACCTCAAAACGAAGCACTTATGAATATATTGTAAATAAGTGCTCCTATTTGAAGTAATCTAGTCGTGTTTTCTTCTGAAATTGAGTTTAGTTGAATACATTTTAAAAAGTGGCTTCAGTTGCTTGAACAACTCAAAACCACCCCAACAAATTGCACTTACCAACTTATTCAGGAAGGTCAGTCCCATTGTTAGGGTATTAATTGTGACAATAATGCTGACTGTATTCTTCAGGGAAACTTCATCTGTGTTACGACACCGGGGTTAAGAGGGAGACAGGATGCACTCGCAGGGGAAAGTGGTCAGTTTATTAGGCACAAACAAAAGTCCATATTCAAAAGTGATGGGACAACAACACAAAAAATACAAAAGATAAGCACGTCACCCTTCCAAAAAGGGGTTAGCCGCAGATGAGAACACTTTCAGGGCAAAAAACCCAGGAAATCATGAAACAGTAATCCAAATGCTTTCAGGGCAAAAATCCAGGAAATCATGAAACAGTAGTCCAAAGGCTTACAGGGCAAAAATCCAGGAAATCATGAAGCAGTAATCCAAAGGCTTACAGGGCAAAAATCCAGGAAGTAGCGAAACATGAATTCAAGAACCCGGGAACGCCGGGTAACCAAAACCTAGGAAAAACTACGATTCTTTCGCTTCCTCGCTACCCATCATTATCATCAGGGACATATAGTTACGTTTAGCTATCACGAGTCACTTTTAGTTATTCTTAATCAATACTCCGTGATAAAGTGGACACAAATAGGGGTTTTAGTAACAAAGGTAATCAAAAGGAAATAAGAAGAAACGCACGACACCTGGAAACAATAATCAGACAATAATGGGAGAACCAATGACAGAACGTGGGAGGAAACATAATGTGACACAAACCCAACGGACCAATAAGGAAGCGGGGGAAGAGAAATGACGTAAACAAAAAGGAGCACATGGCAACATAAACAAAACTAGAGTCTTTGTGAATGGAATGTCCATTGGAGAGTTTTTTAAAAGTGCTAGAAAGCGCGCAGATATGCTGCTCCGTAGTGGGGCAGCGAGATATGCTGCTCCTTCCTGGAGCAGCGATTGGCGAGAGCTAACAGAGCCCCCCCTCAAGGCGTGGCTCCCGAATCGCCGCAAGTATTGTCTGTTCTGGCGGACCCGGGCCCCTGGGCAGGATTGGCACATCTGCCCCCCTGGACCCGAGGCTGGTGCAGTTCAATGTCCCGCAGCCAGAGCCGAATGTGTCGTGTTTTGGACGAGGACTTGGACGAGAACTTGGACTGGTGCTTGAACTGATGCTTGGCCTGGATCTCAGAGCTGCGCGTGACCTGGTGTTTGGCCTGGATCTCGGAGCTGCGCGTGACCTGGTGTTTGGCCTAGATCTCAGAGCTGCGTGTGACCTGGTGTTTGGCCTGGACCTCCGAGCTGCGCGTGACTGGCGCTTTGTCTGGAACCCAGACTGGAAGCAGGACTGGATTCCGATTCAGCTCCTGGATTATTTACAGGCACAGAGACAGACTGGGAAATGGGACAGAAAATAGGACAGAGGATGGGACAGAGAACTGGGTATTGAACTGGAAAGAGAACTGGACTGGAACCTGAACTGGAAATTAGAGTGAAAACAGGGCTAGAATCAGAGACAGGCTTGGAGACTGGACACAGAATTAGATTAGACCCAGAACCATAAACAGATTCAAAAACTTGGTTGGAAACAGGGCTGGAAATTAAATTGGAGACAGTGGAGGAGACAGTGGAGGAGACAGTGGAGTGAGTTGGGTTGGAAACGGAGCTGGAAACGGAACTGGGAATTAGATCAGCCTCCGAACTGAGAATGAGAGCAAAGACAGCATTGGAGATTGGGCTGGAGAAAGAGGAAGGGACAGGGCTGGAGACTGAGGAGGAGACAGGGCTGGAGACTGAGGAGGAGACAGGGCTGGAGTCAGAGGAGTGAGCTGGGTTAGAAGCGGAGCTGGGAGTGAAATCACCCTCTGAACTGAGAAGGAGGTCTAACACCCATCCCGAAATCAAACCTATGTAGCCAGCACAGAAATCAGGAACTGAACTTGGAACTGAACTAGGAATATGGTCGGAACCTGGGCTTGGACTTGCAACTGGACTAGGAACCGGGCTAGAAACATGGTAGGAACCTGGACTTGGAACTGGACTAGGAGCAGGTTCGGTACTTGGACGTGGATGAGGAACTAGACGGGGACTGGGAGCAGGACTGGGAACAGGACTGTGAACAGGACAGGGAACCGGACTGAGAACCAGATTGGAAGCAGGACTGGGAACAGGATTGGGAGCAGGACTGGGAACAGGATTGAGAACCGGATTGGGAGCAGGACTGGGAACAGGATTGAGAACACGACTGGAAACAGGACTGGGAACTGGCTTGGGAACCGGACTGAGAACCGGACAAGGAGCAGGACTGGGAACAGGATTGGCAGAAGGACTGAGAACTGGATTGGGAACTGTCCTTCGAATAGGGCAGAAATCTGGACATGGACTTGGACATGGCCTAGGACTGGAACCTGGACATGGACTAGGACTAGGGCATGAACCTGGACATGGACTTGGACATGGACTAGGACTTGGGCAGCAACCTGGACATGGACATGGACAAGGATTAGGACAGGAACCTGGACATGGACTAGGACTAGGACTAGGGCAGGAACCAGGACATGGACTTGGACAGGAACCTGAACATGGACTCAATTTTGCTCTAAAACATGGGCTAGGACTTGGAATGGAGGTCATCCCATGGACCTCAGATATGGACTGGGCTTGAGAAGAGGCCATCCCCAGGTCCTCTGACTTGAACTTGACTTTGGAGGAGGTCAACCCGTGGACCTCAGACATGGATTGGACAGGAGTGGAGGTTTCTTCTAGAACCTCCGATATGAGCAGGCCAGGAGAGGAGGTGTCCTCTTGATTCTCTGGCTGGAGCTCGGTTCTGGAGGTCGCCTTGTTAACCTCCCTGAGCAGCTCCGCGGTGGAGACCTTCTGCTGGGCCTCCGGCTGGAGCTCGGGGCTGGAGGTCGCCACGTTAACCTCCCTGAGCAGCTCCGCTGTGGAGACCTTCTGCTGGGCCTCTGGCTGGAGCTCGCCACGTTAACCTCCCTGAGAAGCTCCGCTGTGGAGACCTTCTGCTGGGCCTACGGCTGGAGCTCGGGGCTGGAGGTTTTCTCGTGTACCTCCTATATGAGCAGGCCGTGAGAGGAGGTTTCCTCTCGATTCTCGGGCTGCTGCTTGGGCCTGGAGGTCGCCTTGTTAAGCTCTCTGAGCAGCTCAGCTGTGGAGACCTTCTGCTGGGCCTCTGTCTGGAGCTCGGGCTGGAGGTCGCCATGTTAACCTCCAGTTGTAGCTCCCTTGAGGAGACTTCCTGCTGGGTCTCCGGCTGGAGCTCGGGGCTGGTGGTCACCATGTTAACCTCCAGTTGTAGCTCCCTTGAGGAGACTTCCTGCTTGGTCTCCGGCTGGAGCTTGGGGCTGGCGGTCGCAATGTTAACCTCAAGTTGTAGCTCCCTTGAGGAGACCTCCTGCTGGGTCTCCTGCTGGAGCTCTGAGTGTGTCCGCTGGTGGAGCCGCTCATGCACCCGCCAGCTGCCCTTGAAACAGCTTTGGGAGCAGAAGCAGCTGCTTCTTACTCCCTGGTTCCTGCAGGTGGGGCACTGCAGGATGGCTGGTCGGGTGCATGCCTCGGTGGAACACTCCTGGTTTTGGGGATGAGAGGTGCAGGCCGCCACGTTAGCCCGCTTACTCCCATAATGTTCCAGGAATGAGTGGCTAGGTCGTTCGCCCAGACGGTCCTTCCCCAAAAAGGTCCTGAGGTCGGGTTGGATGTCTGGGCTTCCGAACACCTGGACCAGGAGATCCACAATGCCCGAAACTGTCGTGAGCTTCGTGGATCCACTTGCAAGGTGAAGCTCTGCCCAGTGGCGAGCAGAGCCGACCAAACGAGAGAGAAGGAAACCCACCCACTGTTCATTGTCGGGCTTGGGGTCCTACAAACTCAGAAAATATATTTGGGCCTGTAAAAAAAAACATTGCGGCCTAGTGGCAAAACCGTTGTAGGCGTCGGGGGGATAAACAAAAGGTCCATTGGGGAAAAAAATTGAATTGTACACAGGCATTTTAAATGTGGCGTGGCGTGGTGTGCACTAACTTTGCCCGCTGCATCCATTTTTTGGGCAGAGTATTCTGTTACGACACCGGGGTTAAGAGGGAGACAGGATGCACTCGCAGGGGAAACTGGTCAGTTTATTAGGCACAAACAAAAGGGCACATTCAAAAGTGATGGGACAACAACACAAAAAATACAAAGATAAGCACGTCACCCTTCGAAAAGGGGGTTAGCTGCAGATGAGAACACTTACAGGGCAAAAAACCCAGGAAATCATGAAACAGTAATACAAAGGCTTACAGGGCAAAAATCTAGGAAATCATGAAACAGTAATACAAAGGCTTACAGGGTAAAAATCCAGGAAATCATGAAACAGTAGTCCAAAGGCTTACAGGGCAAAAATCCAGGAAATCATGAAACAGTAATCCAAAGGCTTACAGGGCAAAAATACAGGAAATCATGAAACAGTAATCCAAAGGCTTACAGGGCAAAAATCCAAGAAATCATGAAACAGTAATCCAAAGGCTTACAGGGCAAAAATCGAAGAAATCATGAAACAGTAATCCAAAGGCTTACAGGGCAAAAATCCAGGAAATCAAGAACCAGTAATCCAAAGGCTTACAGGGCAAAAATCCAGGAAATCAAGAACCAGTAATCCAAAGGCTTACAGGGCAAAAATCCTGGAAGTAGCGAGACATGAATTCAAGAACCCGGGAACACCTGGTAAACAAAACCTAGGAAAAACTACGATTCTTTAGCTTCCTCGCTACCCATCATTATCATCAGGGACATATAGTTACGTTTAGCTATCATAAGTCACTTTTAATTATTCTTAATCAATACTCCGCGATGAAGTGGACACAAATAGGGGTTTTAGTAACAAAGGTAATCAAAATCAAATAAGAAGAAACGCACGACACCTGGAAACAATAATCAGACAATAACGGGAGAACCAATGACAGAACATGGGAGGAAACATAATGTAACACAAACCCAACGGACCAATAAGGAAGCGGGGGAAGAGACATGACGTAAACAAATAGGAGCACATGGCAACATAAACAAAACCAGACCATTTGTGAATGGAATGTCCATTGGAGAGTTTTTTAAAAGTGCTAGAAAGCGCGCAGATATGCTGCTCCGTAGAGGGGCAGCGAGATATGCTGCTCCTTCCCGGAGCAGCGATTGGCAAGAGCTAACAGAGCCCCCCCCCAAGGCGCATCTCCCGAAGCGCCGCAAGTTTTTTGTCTGTTCTGGCGGACCCGGGCCCCTGGGCAGGATTGGCACATCTGCCCCCCTGGACCCGAGGCTGGTGCAGTTCAATGTCCTGCAGCCAGAGCCGAATGTGTCGTGTTGTGGACGAGAACTTGGACGAGAACTTGGACTGGTGCTTGAACCAATGCTTGTCCTGGATCTCAGAGCTGTGCGTGACCTGGTGTTTGGCCTGGAGCTCGGAGCTGCGCGTGACCTGATGTTTGGCCTGGATCTCAGAGCTGCATGTGACCTGGTGTTTGGCCTGGACCTCCGAGCTGCGCGTGACCTGGCGCTTTGTCTGGAACCCGAACTGGAACCAGGACTGGATTCCGATTCAGCTCCTGGATTAGGGACAGGCACAGAGACAGACTGGGAAATGGGACAGAAAATAGGACAGAGGATGGGACAGAGAACTGGGTATGGAACTGGAAAGAGAACTGGACTGGAACCTGAACTGGAAATTAGATTGAAAACAGGGCTAGAATCAGAGACAGGCTTGGAGACTGGACAGAGAATTAGATTAGACCCAGAACCATAAACAAATTCAAAAACTTGGTTGGAAACAGGGCTGGAAATTAAATTGGAGACAGTGGAGGAGACAGTGGAGGAGACAGTGGAGGATACAGTGGAGGATACAGTGGAGGAGACAGTGGAGGAGACAGTGGAGGAGACAGTGGAGTGAGTTGGGTTGGAAACGGAGCTGGAAACGGAACTGGGAATTAGATCAGCCTCCGAACTGAGAATGAGAGCAAAGACAGCATTGGAGATTGGGCTGGAGACAGAGGAAGGGACAGGGCTGGAGACAGAGGAGGAGACAGGGCTGTAGACTGAGGAGGAGTCAGGGCTGGAGACTGAGGAGGAGTCAGGGCTGGAGTCAGAGGAGTGAGCTGGGTTAGAAGAGGAGCTGGGAGTGAAATCACCCTCTGAACTGAGAAGGAGGGCTAACACCCATCCTGAAATCAAACCTATGTAGCCAGTATAGAAATCAGGAACTAATCTTTTAACCGGGCTAGAAACATGGTCGGAACCTGGACTTGGAACTGGACTAGGAGCAGGTTCGTAACTTGGACTTGGACGAGGAACTAGACGGAGACTGGGAGCAGAACTGGGAACAGGACTGTGAACAGGACTGGGAACCGGACTGAGAATCGGATTGGGAGGAGGACTGGGAAAAGGATTGGGAGGAGGACTGGGAACAGGATTGGGAGCAGGATTGGGAACAGGATTGAGAACCGGATTGGGAGCAGGAATGGGAACAGGATTGGGAGCAGGACTGGGAACAGGATTGAGAAACGGATTGGGAGCAGGACTGATAACCAGATTGGGAGCAGGACCGGTATCCGGATTGGGAACAGGATTGAGAACCGGACTGGAAACAGTATTGGGAACTTCACTGGGAACCGGACTGAGAAACGGACTAGGAGAAGGACTGAGAACTGTATTGGGAACCGTCCTTCGAATAGGGCAGAAATCTGGACGTGGACTTGGACATGGACTAGGGCAGGAACCTGGACATGGACTTGGATATGGACTAGGACTAGGGCAGGACCTGGACATGGACATGGATTAGGATTAGGGCAGGAACCTGGACATGGACTTGGACAGGAACCTGAACATGGACTAAATTTTGCTCTAAAACATGGGCTAGGACTTGGAATGGAGGTCATCCCGTGGACCTCAGATATGGACTGGGCTTGAGAAGAGGCCATCCCGTGGGCCTCTGACTTGAATTTGACTTTGGAGGAGGTCAACCCGTGGACCTCAGACATGGATTGGACAGGAGTGGAGGTTTCTTCTATAACCTCCGATATGAGCAGGCCAGGAGAAGAGGTTTCCTCTTGATTCTGTTGCTGGAGCTTGGTGCTGGAGGTTGACTTGTTAACCTCCCTGAGCAGCTCCACTGTGGAGACCTTCTGCTGGGCCTCCGGCTGGAGCTCGGGTCTGGAGGTCGCCACGTTAACCTCTCTGAGAAGCTCCGCTGTGGAGACCTTCTGCTGGGCCTCTGGCTGGAGCTTGGGGCTGGAGGTTTTCTCGTGGATCTCCGATATGAGCAGACCAGGAGAGGAGGTTTCCACTTAATTCCCTGGCTGGTGCTTGGGTCTGGAGGTTGCCTTGTTAACCTCCCTGAGCAGCTCCGCTTTGGAGATCTTCTGCTGGGCCTCCGGCTGGAGCTAGGGGCTGGAGGTCCTGCATGTTAACCTCCAGTTGTAGCTCCCTTGAGGAGACTTCCTGCTGGGTCTCCTGCTGGAGTTCGGGGCTGGAGGTCGCCATGTTAACCTCCAGTTGTAGCTCCCTTGAGGAGAATTCCTACTGGGTCTCCGGCTGGAGCTCCGGGCTGGAGGTTGCCATGTTAACCACCAGTTGTAGCTCCCTTGAGGAGACTTCCTACTGGGTCTCCGGCTGGAGCTCGGGGCTGGAGGTCGCCATGTTAACCACCAGTTGTAGCTCCCTTGAGGAGACCTCCTGCTGGGTCTCCTGATGGAGCTCTGAGTGTGCCCGCTGGTGGAGCCGCTCATGCACACGCCAGCTGCCCTTGAAAAAGCTTTGGGAGCAGAAGCATCTGCTCCTTACTCCCTGGTTCCTGCAGGTGTGGCACTTCAGGATGGCTGGTCGGGTGCATCCCTCGGTGGAACACTCCTGGTTTTGGGGATGAGAGGTGCAGGCTGCCACGTTAGCCCGCTTACTCCCATAATGTTACAGGAAAGAGTGGCTAGGTCTTTCGCCCAGACAGTCCTTCCCCAAAAAGGTCCTAAGGTCGGGATGGATGTCTGGGCTTCCGAACACCTGGACCAGGAGATCCAAAAAACCCGAGACTGTCGTGAGCTTCGTGGATCCACTGGCAAGGTGAAGCACCGCCCAGTGGCGAGCAGAGCCGACCAAACGAGAGAGAAGGAACCCCACTCACTGTTCCTCGTCGGGCTTGGGGTCCTCCAAACTCAGAAAATATATTTGGGCCTGTAAAAAAAAACATTGCGGCCAAGTGGCAAAGCCGTCGGGGGGATAAACAAAAGGTCAATTGGGGAAAAAAACTGAATTGTACACACGCATTTTAAATGTGGCGTGGCGTGGTGTGCCCTCACTTTCCCCGCTGCAGCCATTTTTTGGGCAGAGTATTCTGTTACGACACCGGGATTAAGAGGGAGACAGGATGCACTCGCAGGGGAAAGTGGTCAGTTTATTAGGCACAAACAAAAGGGGACATTCAAAAGTGATGGGACAACAACACAAAAAATACAAAGATAAGCATGTCACCCTTCCAAAAAGGGGTTAGCAGCAGATGAGAACACTTACAGGGCAAAAAACCCAGGAAATCATGAAACAGTAATCCAAAGGCTTTCAGGGCAAAAATCCAGGAAATCATGAAAGAGTAATCCAAAGGCTTACAGGGCAAAAATCCAGGAACTCATGAAACAGTAGTCCAAAGGCTTACAGGCAAAAATCCAGGAAATCAAGAAACAGTAATCAAAAGATTTACAGGGCAAAAATCCAGGAAATCATGAAACAGTAGTCCAAAGGCTTACAGGCAAAAATCCAGGAAATCATGAAAGAGTAATCCAAAGGCTTACAGGGCAAAAATCCAGGAAATCATGAAACAGTAATCCAAAGGCTTAGAGGGCAAAAATCCAGGAAATCAAGAAACAGTAATCCAAAGGCTTACAGGGCAAAAATCCAGGAAATCAAGAACCAGTAATCCAAAGGCTTACAGGGCAAAAATCCTGGAAGTAGCGAGACATGAATTCAAGAACCCAGGAACACATGGTAAACAAAACCTAGGAAACACTACGATTCTTTAGCTTCCTCGCTACCCATCATTATCTTCAGGGACATATAGTTACGTTTAGCTATCATGAGTCACTTTTAATTATTCTTAATCAATACTCCACGATGAAGTGGACACAAATAGCGGTTTTAGTAACAAAGGTAATCAAAATCAAATAAGAAGAAACGCACGACACCTGGAAACAATAATCAGACAATAATGGGAGAACCAATGACAGATCTTGGGAGGAAACATAATGTGACACAAACCCAATGGACCAATAAGGAAGCGGGGGAAGAGACATGATGTAAACAAAAAGGAGCACATGGCAACATAAACAAAACCAGAGTCTTTGTGAATGGAATGTCCATTGGAGAGTTTTTTAAAAGTGCTAGAAAGCGCGCAGATATGCTGCTCCGTAGTGGGGCAGCGAGATATGCTGCTCCTTCCCGGAGCAGCGATTGGCAAGAGCTAACAATCTGCAAATAATTAGCAATAAAAGTATACAATCATTATGTGCAATCATATTGTACATAAGTGCTCCTATTTGAAGTAATCTAATCGTGTTTTCTTCTGAAATTGAGTTTAGTTGAATACATTTTAAAAAGTAGCTTAGCTTCAGTTGCTTGAATCACCCAAAACTACCCGAACAAATTGCACTTACCAACTTATTCAGGAAGGTCAGTCCCATTGTAAGGGTATTAATTGTGACAATAATGCTGACTGTATTCTTCAGGGAAACTTCATCTGCAAATAATTACCAATAAAAGTATACAATCATTACATATCTGCTATTGTACAAAACAAAAACATTGTACAATAGTACAAAGTAAAACTACAGTACATCTGATACAATTAGGGTAACACATAGAGATACATTGCAGTGGTCATAGAAGACAGTGAAGTCAAATACACAGATGAGAATACCTCAAAAAGAAGCATTCATAAATATATTGTACATAAGTGCTCCTATTTGAAGTAATCTAATCGTGTGTTCTTCTGAAATAGATTTTAGTTGAATACATTTTAAAAAGTAGCTTAGCTTCAGTTGTTTGAATAACTCAAAACCACCCCAACAAACTGTATTTACCAACTTATACAGGAAGGTCAGTCCCATTGTTAGGGTATTAATTGTGACAATAATGCGGATTGAATTCTTCAGGGAAACTTCATCTGCAAATAATTACCAATAAAAGTATACAATCATAAGATATCTGCTATTGTACAAAGCAAAAACTTTATACAATAGTACAAAGTAAAACGACAGTAAATCTGATACAATTAGGGTAACACATAGAGATACATTGCAGTGGTCATAGAAGACAGTGAAGTCAAATACACACATGAGAATACTCCAAATCGAAGCACTTATAAATATATTGTACATGAGTGCTCCTATTTGAAGAAATCTAATCGTGTTTCATTCTGAAATTGAGTTTAATTGAATACATTTTAAAATGTAGCTTTAGTTGCTTGAATCACCCAAAACCACCCCAACAAATTGAACTTACCAACTTATTCAGGAAGGTCAGTCCCATTGTTAGGGTACCAATTGTGACAATAATCCTGACTGTATTCTTCAGGGAAACTTAATCTGCAAATAATTACCAATAAAAGTATACAATCATTACATATCTGATATTGTACAAAGCAAAAACTTTATACAATAGTACAAAGGAAAACTTCAGTAAATCTGATACAATTAGGGTAACACATAGAGATACACTGCAGTGGTCATAGAAGACAGTGAAGTCAAATACACAGATGAGAATACCTCAAAAAGAAGCACTTTTGAATATATTGTACATAAGTGCTCCTATTTGAAGTAATCTAATCGTGTTTTCTTCTGAAACAGATTTTAGTAGAATACATTTTAAAAAGTACCTTAGCTTGACTTGTTTGAATCACCCAAAACCACCCCAACAAATTGAACTTACCAACTTATTCAGGAAGGTCAGTCCCATTGTTAGGGTATTAATTGTGACAATAATGCTGACTGTATTCTTCAGGGAAACTTCATCTGTACTAATTACCAATAAAAGTATACAATCAATACCTATCTGCTATTGTACAAAGCAAAAACATTATACAATAGTACAAAGGAAAACTGCAGTAAATCTGATACAATTAGGATAACACATAGAGATACATTGCAGTGGTCATAGAAGACAGTGAAGTCAAATAAACAGATGAGAATACTCCAAATCGAACCACTTATAAATATATTGTACATAAGTGCTCCTATCTGAAGTAATCTAATCGTGTTTTCTTCTGAAATTGAGTTAAGCTGAATACATTTTAAAAAGTAGCTTCATTTGCTTGAATCACCCAAAACCACCCCAACAAATTGAACTCACCAACTTATTCAGGATGGTCAGTCCCATTGTAAGGGTATTAATTCTGACAATAATGCTGAGTTTATACTTCAGGGAAACTTCATCTGCAAATAATTACCAATAAAAGTATACAATCATTACATATCTGCTATTGTACAAAGCAAAAAGTTTATACAATAGTACAAAGGAAATCTGCAATAAATCTGATACAAATAGGGTAACACATAGAGATACATTGCAGTGGTCATAGAAGACAGTGAAGTCAAATAAACAGATGAGAATACTCCAAATCGAACCACTTATAAATATATTGTACATAAGTGCTCCTATTTGAAGTAATCTAATCGTGTTTCATTCTGAAATTGAGTTTAATTGAATACATTTTAACAAGTAGCTTCAGTTGCTTGAATCACTCAAAACCACCCCAACAAATTGAACTTACCAACTTATTCAGGAAGGTCAGTCCCATTGTTAGGGTATTAATTCTGACAATAATGCTGACTGTATTCTTCAGGGAAACTTCATCTGTACTAATTACCAATAAAACTAAACAATCATTACATATCTGCTATTGTACAAAGCAAAAACTTTATACAATAGTACAAAGGAAAACTGCAGTAAATCTGATACAATTAGGGTAACACATAGAGATACATTGCAGTGGTCATAGAAGACAGTGAAGTCAAATACACAGATGAGAATACCTCAAAAAGAAGCACTTTTGAATATATTGTACATAAGTGCTCCTATTTGAAGTAATCTAATCGTGTTTTCTTCTGAAATTGAGTTTAGTTGAATACATTTTAAAAAGTAGCTTCAGTTGCTTGAATCACTCAAAACCACCCCAACAAACTGAACTTACCAACTTATTCAGGAAGGTCAGTCCCATTGTCAGGGTATTAATTGTGACAATAATGCTGACTGTATTTTTCAGGGAAACTTCATCTGCAAATAATTTTCCAATAAAAGTATACAATCATTACATATCTGCTATTGTACAAAGCAAAAACTTTATACAATAGTACAAAGGAAAACTGCAGTAAATCTGATACAATTAGGGAAACTCATAGAGATACATTGCAGTGGTCATAGAAGACAGTGAAGTCAAATACACAGATGAGAATACTCCAAATCGAACCACTTATAAATATATTGTACATAAGTGCTCCTATTTGATGTAATCTAATCGTGTTTTCTTCTGAAATTGAGTTTAGGTGAATACATTTTAAAAACTAGCTTCAGTTGCTTGAATCACCCAAAACCACCCCAACAAATTGAACTTACCAACTTATTCAGGAAGGTCAGTCCCATTGTTAGGGTATTAATTGTGACAATAATGCTGACTGTATTCTTCAGGGAAACTTCATCTGTACTAATTACCAATAAAAGTATGCAATCATTACATATCTGCTATTGTACAAAGCAAAAACATTATCCAATGGTACGAAGTAAAACTGCAATAAATCTGATACAATTAGGGTAACACATAGAGATACATTGCAGTGGTCATAGAAGACAGTTAAGTCAAATACACAGATGAGAATACTCCAAATCGAACCACTTATAAATATATTGTACATAAGTGCTCCTATTTGAAGTAATCTAATCGTGTTTTCTTCTGAAATTGAGTTTAGTTGAATACATTTTAAAAAGTAGCTTCAGTTGCTTGAATCACCCAAAACCACCCCAACAAATTGAACTTACCAACTTATTCAGGAAGGTCAGTCCCATTGTTAGGGTATTAATTGTGACAATAATGCTGACTGTATTCTTCAGGGAAACTTCATCTGCAAATAATTACCAATAAAAGTATACAATCATTACATATCTGCTATTGTACAAAGCAAAAACTTTATACAATAGTACAAAGTAAAACTGCAGTAAATCTGATACAATTAGGGAAACTCATAGAGATACATTGCAGTGGTCATAGAAGACAGTGAAGTCAAATACACAGATGAGAATACTCCAAATCGAACCACTTATAAATTTATTGTACATAAGTGCTCCTATCTGAAGTAATCTACTCGTGTTTTCTTCTGAAATTGAGTTTAGTTGAATTCATTTTAAAAACTAGCTTGAATCACTCAAAACCACCCCAACAAATTGAACTTACCAACTTATTCAGGAAGGTCAGTCCCATTGTTAGGGTATTAATTGTGACAATAATGCTGACTGTATTCTTCAGGGAAACTTCATCTGCAAATAATTACCAATAAAAGTATACAATCATTACATATCTGCTATTGTACAAAGCAAAAACTTTATACAATAGTACAAAGTAAAACTGCAGTAAATCTGATACAATTAGGGAAACTCATAGAGATACATTGCAGTGGTCATAGAAGACATTGAAGTCAAATACACAGATGAGAATACTCCAAATCGAACCACTTATAAATATATTGTATATAAGTGCTCCTATTTGAAGTAATCTAATCGTGTTTTCTTCTGAAATTGAGTTTAGTTGAATATATTTTAAAAAGTAGCTTCAGTTGCTTGAATCACTCAAAACCACCCCAACAAATTGAACTTACCAACTTATTCAGGAAGGTCAGTCCCATTGGTAGGGTATTAATTGTGACAATAATGCTGACTGTATTCTTCAGGGTAACTTCATCTGTACTAATTACCAATAAAAGTATACAATCATTACATATCTGCTATTGTACAAAGCAAAAAAATTGTACAATAGTACAAAGTAAAACTGCAATAAATCTGATACAATTAGGGTAACACATAGATATACATTGCAGTGGTCATAGAAGACAGTGAAGTCAAATACACAGAGAATACTCCAAATCGAAGCACTTATAAATATATTGTACATAAGTGCTAATATCTGAAGTAATCTAATCATGTTTTCTTCTGAAATTGAGTTTAGTTGAACACATTTTAAAAAGTAGTTTCAGTTGCTTGAATCACTCAAAACCACCCCAACAAATTGATCTTACCAACTTATTCAGGAAGCTCTAATATTAAACATTGTTTTTGATGATGCCATGGTTAATGACCTTCAGTGCTTTATGTACAGCCATGGCCAAAAGTTTTGAGAATGACACAAATATTAATTTTCACAAAGTCTACTGCTTCAGTGTTTTTAGATCTTTTTGTCAGATGTCACTAACTGTTACTGAAGTATAATCACAAGCATTTCATAAGTGTCAATGGCTTTTATTGACAATTACATGAAGTTTATGCAAAGAGTCAATATTTGCAGTGTTGACCCTACTTTTTCAAGACCTCTGCAATTGGCCCTGGCATGCTGTCAATCAACTTCTGGGCCACATCCTGACTGATGGCAGCCCACTCTTGCATAATCAATGCTTGGACTTTGTCAGAGTTTGTGGGTTTTTGTTTGTCCACCCGCCTCTTGAGGATTGACCACAAATTCTCAATGTTATTAAGGTCTGGGGAGTTTCCTGGCCATGGACCCAAAATGTCGATGTTTTGTTCCCCGAACCACTTCGTTATCACTTTTGCCTTGTGGCAAGGTGCCCCATCATGCTGGAAAAGGCATTGTTCATCACCAACCTGTTCTTGGATGGTTGGGAGAAGTTGCTCTCTGAGGATGTTTTTGTACCATTCTTTATCCATGACTGTGTTCTTAGGCAAAATTGTGAGTGAGCCCACTCCCTTGGCTGAGAAGCAACCCCACACATGAGTGGTCTTAGGATGCTTTACTGTTGGCATGACACAGGACTGATGGTAGCGCTCACCTTTTCTTCTCCGGACAAGCTTTTTTCCAGATGCCCCAAACAATCGGAAAGGGGATTCATCAGAGAAAATGACATTACCCCAGTCCTCAGCAGTCCAATCCCTGTACTTTTTGCAGAATAGCAGTCTGTCCCTGATGTTTTTCCTGGAGAGAAGTGGCTTCTTTGCTGCCCTTCTTGACACCAGGCCATCCTCCAAAAGTCTTCGCCTTACTGTGCGTGCAGACGCACTCACACCTGCCTGCTGCCATTCCTGAGCAAGCTCTGCACTGGTGGTGCCCCGATCCCGCAGCTGAATCAACTTTAGGAACCTCTCTCCTTGAAGGTCTTGATGATCCGATAAATGGTTGATTTAGGTGCAATCTTACTAGCAGCAATATCCTTGCCTGTGAATCCCTTTTTGTGCAAAGCAATGATGGCTGCACATGAAGCACCACCCTCCTTTTAAAGCTTCCAGTCTGTTATTCTAACTCAATCAGCATGACAGAGTGATCTCCAGCCTTGTCCTCATTAACACTCTCACCTGTGTTAACCAGAGAATCACTGACATGATGTCAGCTGGTCCTTTTGTGGAAGGGCTGAAATGCAGTGGACATGTTTTTTTGGGATTAAGTTCATTTTCATGGCAAAGAGGGACTTTGAAATTAATTGCAATTCATCTGATCACTCTTCATAACATTCTGGAGGATATGCAAATTGCCATCATAAAAACTGAGGCAGCAGACTTTGTAAAAATTAATATTTGTGTCATTCTCAAAACTTTTGGCCACGGCTGTACTTCCGTCCTGACAAAGATTTCTGAGATGTCCAAATAACGATCTATTGTAACAGACTGGCTTAAAAACTCTTTGACATCTGAATTAAGCTTATATTGTTAAAATCACAGTTTCTTACATCAAATACAAACACTACTGTTTTTATAGGAACACATGGCATTTAGACTAATGTGGCTTTAGCTGATGTTGAATAGTTTTTAATGCATTATAGTGCATTTAGGCTAATGTAGCTAAAGTTGTTACAGTTGTTAATGTACTGAAGTACATTTAGACTAAAGTAGTTAAAATTGTAGCATAAGACTGGGTTTGGGTAAAATTGTAGCATTTAGGCCTACCAAAGTTGTAAATGTTAACCACAGCCAGTGATCTTATGTTTGAGGTTAAAACTACAATCTGATCTTGAAATAGTCATTAGATTATTCAAGACTCTGTTACCTACGTTGAACATTTTCTGATCTCTCCTAGTGGCATTGTGTGGGTTATTTCTGCCATAAATAACACCAACAAAGCCCTACAAAGGAGTAGAGTTGACTGTTGAATTTTAACTTGTAATGCTTCTCCCCACAGCATTTAGAGGTGCTACACCTCTGTAGTTAATATAAAATGCTCTCACACAGCAACAGGATAGTAAATAGAGCCAGTTCACAACTTGAGCATTATTATTATTTTTACTATGGCTCCCTGGTTTAGCACCAGGATTTTTCCAAATTTTGTAACACTAATTGAAAAAAAATAAATGTCATATTGCCTCTTGCTAGAGCATTTTATTTATATTCATCTCACAGCGCTGTGGAATTCCCAATCTTCAATTGTCCAAAGCCACTGATTAATTTTCTATAACAGCATGCCTTGTCATGCTCTATTGCTTACACTTAAGTAAAACACAGTTACACACATAGTAACAGACACACAAAAGGAAACGCAAACTAGGTGTCTTAATACACCTAAGGAATTAGCCTGCCAGTAGGTGTTCTAAGCACCCTACATTGACCCTAGGTGTGAATGTGTGTGTCTGTGTGCATGTGTGAGAGTTTGTGTGAAGCCTTTGTAATGGGCTACTCTCACATTCAATGTTTATTCATGCACCCAGAGTTTCCAGATGAACCTCTGGATCCACTGAGATTTGCATATCAGAAAAAAATGGGTCATTCACATTAACAACTTAATTTTTCTTTTTTATTTCTCTGTCTTTTTGCTTGTTTTAATTTTCAACTAGATTATATTAGACTACTTCTCAGTACCTGAGGAGGGTATCAGTATAGTCTACTCAACACGCAGAAAATGTATTTATATAGTTTAACAACTGTTATAACTACATACCAGTGAAGCACAAAATCAGGTTTATTTGTGAACCAATATCACATCCTTTTATTCTTCACATTTGTGAGATTTTATTTTGAGTTTTATTATTCATAGTCCTACCATATTAAATCATTTAAGTTTGCTTCCACTACAGCTGCTGAACTACATGCATAGGCTTTTTAAGATTAAAAACTATATTATGAGTTAAATTAACTCTTCTATGAGAAATATACGTTCAGTTTGTACAGGAGCAACTTATCTTCAATATCTGTTGAGTATATTGTCATTTTTAAGTAACATTAACGCACACCCTTTTATACATCCTGAGCATACTTTTCTAGATTTAATCATTTATTAGAGATTGTTATCAAGGATCAGGTTATCAGATTCCTGACCAGTTACTCCACACAGCTAAAGATGCCTGGTGGAACTGAATCTTCAGGAGTCGTGTCCTGGTCAGCTCTAATGATCAACTGTAGACATCACTGCCCTTCAACCTATGATGACTGCCACATGTTCTCGGACCGTTAAAATGACTCTGCATTCAGACGTCCCGGAGGAGGGATTTGTAGTAGATTTCTAAAGTTGTGGCAGTAATGTGATTAAGGTTAAAATGATCAGGAATGTGTTTCAGAGACACCAGGTGAACTAAAACCGGTTATCTAAACTGTGTTTAATTACAGTATTCCTCAGGGCATGTTTGGTATCGTTTGTATCCATATATCATGGTGAACGATGTGGTGATATCATAAATATCATATAGTTTAGAAAATAACATTTACAATATATGTTACAATATGTGCTCTTTACACACACACACACACACACACACACACACACACACACACACACACACAGACACACAGGCACCCCCTGGTTTGCATGAACTCATTCTCGGGAACTTAATTAACATACATTTCATTAAAGTGAGAGAACCCTGACCTAAAACACATGGCTTCATCTCCATTTGGTATCCTGGTCACTATACATTTCAATGAGGTTCCTAGGTTCATTACACTTTCTTGTAGGAAAGGCCTAGGCTTGCACGTTGATAGAAACCTCTGAGCTAACAACATAATTGTTTAATGAAGAAGCTACATGAAAGTCTCTGACATAGGAACGTCACTTTAATGAAAGCTTTGCCCGAAGCTGCTTAGGAGTGAATATTAGTAGGACACTGAGTGCTAACACTTCTAGCACTAACAGAAGATTATTCTATTGGAGTCAGATAATCAATTAAATGGAGTCAGATGTTTAAATCATATATTAAAACACGCATTAACCTTCGCTGCACCTATTTCCGTCGTTGGTTATAGGAGAGCAGTGGGCTAAGTAATTAACTTTATATATTTTAGCCCTACACAGGTCTGAAGGATAACTGAGATTCAAGCTGTATATGACTCCCAAAAGAAGAGCCTTAGTGACATCGCCAAGATTCTGAAGAACTTTCACTCCTTTTTGCTTGCTCATTGGGGATAAATTCATAAATTTAAAAATCTATGTCCTGAATTTATATACTTCTGTAAAGCTGCTTTGGGACAATGTCCATTGTTAAAAGCGCTATACAAATAAACTGAACTTGAACTTGAACTTGAACTCAACAATCAGTCCAACATCCGATGGTTGGTCACAGGCTTCTCCATCTTCAGGTCTGATGATGTAAATTCCAGTTACAGTATTGGCCATGTGTCTCTCTTGGAATTCTCAAAGTCTGTGTCCTACAAAACACAAAAACAGTAACACTGTTCAGTCACTTTAATTGCATCAAAAATGCAGGTTGTAAATTTAACATCACTTAGTAATACATCCAGAAAAAGCAAATAATCTGTGAAATCTGTATCAACTGTCCATTCCTTAATGTTTCACATCACTGACTTGCAGTGACTTACAAGACTACTCTGCTGTGTTTGTTAGGGTTGTCAAAAGCACAGGCTTCGGTACTGAAATTTAAAAATGTGACAAAACCAGCATTTTCCACAAGAAAATCACTGCTGCTTATTGGCCATAGTGTTCATGTGCTCAACAGATATGACTGTGATTGGCTACAATGATCATCGCTTAATGCTCTTCACCAAGCGCTCACACAGATCAGTGCAACGGAGCGTTTAAAAGCCGCGTCTATCAGCGGATCAGTCAGTGGTTCCTTAATATATCTGCTTAGACGAATCCGCTGAGAGACACAGCTTTCAAACGCTACCATGTGTGAGCGTAATCTGTGTAAGCACTCGTTGAACAGTGTGAAGCAAAGATCATTGTAGCCGATCAGTCATCTGTCGAGCATGTGAACACTATGGCCAATCAGCGTTGTTTGAGAATCTGCTCAACAGTGATCAAAATTCTCGCAGGAAATGCTGGTATCATCACAATTTTTTAATTTCTGTACTGACCGGTGCCGAAGTCAGTACTTTTGACAACCCCAAGTTAAATATACTTTGTGTATTTATATTTCTTGACTATATTATGTGGATTTTGCCCATACATGACCCCTGTATTGTATTGTCTAGTGATTGGGAGGTACTTTAAATATTCACAAAAGACTGCCTGAGAACACTTACTGCGTACTCCTTCATGAGGTTCTCATAGTCTTCATTAAGATACACAGAAAGCGCTCTGAGAATGCAAGCTCTCCGAGTTGAGATGGTATCATTCTGTAGAAGAGTGATCTACACGATTCCAGCTGAGGAATAAGGGCCTTATCTAGTGAAACGTTTGCTAAAAAAAAAAAAAAAAAAATGGTATACTTTTTAACCACAAATACTCGTCTTGCATTAGCTCTGAGATGAGTGTCACGCATGATGTAATCACATTGGAAAGGTCATGTACGGTTACAATTTCAACATCATCTTACATTGTTGTTTTACCTTTTTTGTAAAGGGCATTTGACTTTCTTTGCATGTTCACTCTGTAAACACTGGGTCGGTACTTCCGTCTACATCACATGTGACCTTTCCAACATGATTATGTGATGTGTGAGGTCGGGCCGGTGCAAGATGAGCAATTGTGGTTAAAAAGTATATATGTTTTTATTTTTAAGAAAATGACCAATTGTTTCTCTTGATAAGACCATTATTCCTCAGCTGGGGTCATGTAGAGCCCTTTGAAGCTGAGTTGAAACTGCAGTTTGGACCTTCAACCTGTTGGGTCCCAATGAAGTCAACTATATGGAGAAAAATCCTGGAATATTTTCCTCAAAAACATCAATTTCTTTGAGACTAAAGAAAGAAAGGATCTTTTTAAAATATTAAAATACAAAAGAAAACATGTGAAATAATAATAAACCTCATCACAAATTAACCGGCATTGGTTTTGTGACAGAATTGTTTGAGGAAGGAAAAAAAAAAAAAAAACTCAGTATGTATTGTGGTAAGTGCATGATGTTGGCTTTGGTGAAATCTTTAACGGACATTTACGAAATGCATTTGATCACACGTATGAAATTATTTTCACCTGATAATCAACTAAGCACTATGTAGCAAGGAATATGAGGAAATAAATGTAGCTAATTCATGCGTGTCGAAGTTTGAAAATAGCTTCTTGGATTAAATGTATGAAATGCTTTATTTTTAGATCTTGGATGGCATGCGGGTGAGTATTTTTTTATTCTGGAAGTGAACTACTCCTGTAATTACTCCCCCTCATGTCATTCCAAACCTGTAAGACTTTCGTTCATCTTCAGAACACAAGTGAAGATCTTTTTAATGAGATCTGAGAGATTTCTGTTCCTCCATTGATAGCCTATGCATCCATCACTTTCAAGGTCTGGAAAGGTAGTAAAGACATCGTTAAAGTAAACCATGTCACTCCAGTGGATAAACCTTAATTTATGGAGGGTTGTCAAATTATTTATTTATTTATTTATTTATTTTTGTACAAAAGAGCATAATTTACTACTTTTCACAAATGATATATTTTCAAGAATGTTGCAATGCTGATTTCAATAAAAGTTGAATAATAAATTACTTTATTTACAGTAATACTCTGTACAAAATTTTTGTTGTGGTTAAAGGTGTAGTTAAATTTAAAAATAAAAAAATCGTATTATTTACTCACCCTGAAGTGGTTCCAAACCCGTCTTCTGCTAAACATATAATATCATTTGAAAACTATTGGTAACTAGGCAGTTTCTAGTCCACATTGACTTCCATAGTGATTTTTTTTGCTCATACTATGGAAGTCAATGGGCTCCAGTAACTGTTTGGTTTCCCACATTCTTAGAAATGTCTTATGTTCAACTGAAGAAGGAAACTCGTACAGGTTTGGAACAACTTGAGGGGAGTAAATGATGACAAAATTTGTTTTTTGGTGAATTAACCTTTTAATCAGTTTATATTTGTGAGCAACAAATTCAGTCATTACATTCTGTTTTTCAGGTGCTTCTTCAGCATAAACCCAGAGAAGGGCATCAAAGTTGAATCAAGGAAAAACAGAAAACTGCTCCCAGTGAACCCCCGAGTCCTTACACTCATAGCAGACCTTGCTGATCACGAATGGAGAGCAGATTAAGGTTGGACAAAACCTTTTTTGACAGATGTCTTAAGATTACGTTGGCACTGATAATGATTAATATTTAATAATCATTAATATTTAGATATTTAAAAACTTTTTTTTTCTTAGAATTCCTTGTTTGAGCTTCTGTTTAAGTTTTCCTACAGGAAGTTTTGTTTTGTGCATCTGAGATTGTAAAAAGCTGTATGTTTATGCTTTCCAAGTATTTGGTTCATGATTAATCCATTCTGTTAATAGAATGGTGTGTGGTTTTGTTCAGGTTATAGAATGTGTTGCTTTCTGGTAAGATTGTGATCATTCAAAATGTTTGTTCTGCAAATTGAAGCCAACATGTAGTTTTACTGCTGTTTTAAGGAGAAGAATATGGTTGTCCAAAGTATGTATTTAACATGTTTGTGGCATTAAAATAAAAAGTGTATTTGCTTTTCATACCACTTCTGGGTTTTCTTGTTCAATTCACAATTTCTTTTACTCATGTACTTTTTTTTTCCGGCAACCACAGCTGCCGTTTTTTTACCGTAAAATTTACGGGATTTTTTTTTTTTTTACAGTGTGAGGCTTAAAGGGAGAGTTTAGAGAAAAGTAAAATAAAATAAATAAAACAAAAAAAACACACTGTACACACACACACACACACACACACACACACTAAAACCACAACATGCTAGAGAATGTCGCTAACTTTACTTTAGCGCTGTGCAAACTGTATGCGTAAATCATCACACACTCATCCAGGTATTTAAAAAAAAAATAACTTTATTGTTTCTGTCTCATTTAAGAGGATTTCTGAGAGGATTTCCAAGCCATATTCAACAATGTTTGTGATCTTCACTGCTAATATCAGTGAAATAAAAATATGTAATATAAAAAAAATATATAAAAAATATTAAATATAATGTTTTTTTTCGGAACATTGAGGAAAATTCAGTTAAAATGACGCTAAATTGTTTTTAGTCCTGTGACATCATCAGACGGTGACGATGGGGTAGATGGGGTCCTCAGGGAAGGGCAGGCTGTGTATGTACATGTCCAGGAACGACGCACTGATGAACATATTGAGATCTGGAGGCAGTGGATAGGTATAACATGAGTAATACTGCAGCACCCCCTCGTGGAGCTGAGAAACAAAGGTTGGTGGAAACGCACTGTACACGCTGAGATCTGGCAGGTGGAGCCCAGAGTTGGACATACATGATGGGGTGGAGTTTTCAGGCAACGGACCCCCTGATTCCAGCAAACCGGTCTGGGTTGAACCGGGCCGGTCGCTGGGCTTCGGCTTCATGCAGTAACAGCAGCAGACGGAGATCAAGAGGATTTATTAAAAAAAAAAAAAAAAAAGTAATAATAAAAAAATTTCCAATGGAAATTAAATGTTGTTTAAAGTAAATGTTGAATGTAGCCACAAAAATCGGCTAAATATATAATAAACATGACCTTAATTATTACATCTATTTTTTTAAACGGAGCCCAAACTTGATTTCTCATCACTATGACACAAACATAAATGAAGAAAAAAACAATTTTTTATTGATCTAATATATAATAATAAAAATGTATTAAATATAAAATGAACACAAACAAAAAGGAAAGGAAAAGTTTGAATAATAATCTTAACTACAGAATCCTAAATCAGTTCTATGTTAAAGATCCACCTTTAACTCTATTCTCTAAAATTTAAAGATAAAAGATATAACATGAGAAAAATCAAGAAAACCTTTTTTTCTACATGAATTTGTTCGATTGTTAATTAATCCACTGGTTCATTAAGACGGATTCATTGTTTAACTGAAGATCATAACAGCTGTATTAAAAGTAATTATAAAAATATATATAATTTATAAAAAATAAAGGTTTCGTGAGAAATTAATGTTTTAAATGCCTCACCGACAATATAAATAAATAAAATACAATTTAAAAATCCCGACAGTTAAAAAAAATTAAAATAAAAACTTAACAAATAATAGTAATAAACTCCCGAATAAAAAAAAATACTTACGGATCGGTGGGACGTCTCGCGCGCCACCGACAACAGCAGCAGCGCAGCGGCACGAGAACCGACCGAGACCGCATCGTGAATCCAAACGGAGAAACAAGTTTAAAAAAATAAAACAATAAGAAAATAAAACGTGCGAGCTGTTTACTCCAGGAGGCTGAACGGAGAACTGACGGGAGACACGGACAGCTCGCGCGTTTTTATCCCCAAATCCAACATCCCCGTAGTCCGTAGGTTTAACGGTGAAAAACTGTAAAGTAGAAAACATGAAATTACCGTATAAATAACAGTTAAATACTGTTACTGGAAATATACTGTTTGAAAATGTGATACTTTTGCATTATTGCTTTGTAAAAACTGCATTATTTTACCATAAAACCCTTAAAACAACAGTAAAGTACACAAAAACACTAAATAGTAAATCACTGCTTACTACAGATATGCTGTCAGGACTTTTGTCCCCTTCTATTTTTTAACAATAAATCACTATGATATGGTAAACAAGAATGTGTGTATACCTCTAAGAAAATAAACCATTTTAAGCCTGCCCTGGTCTCTCCCATTAATTAGATTACATGATGTCTCTCTCATATATATATATATATATATATATATATATATATATATATATATATATATATATATATATATATATATATATATATATATATATATATATATATATATATATATATATATATATATATATATATATATATATATATATATATATATATATATATATATATATATATATATATATATATATATATATATATATATTATAATCATGAAAACTCTTCAAGTTCTCTCTGAATTTAATCTCTGTCCGGGGAGCACAAATAAACTAATTCTGTAAAGTTAGAGTTCAATGATCGTTTTAGTTATTTGAATACAGCTTTTGTGTTGTAAAGTGTTTATTTTATTTTCATATATTTAACGTCATTGTAACTCACATGACGTGTACCTGTTGGCTGTCTCGATGCTAACGTTTTATCCTTTTAATATATAACCTCACACATTGGAATTTAACGAATTCGCTATGATTTCTTTGATTTTTAAATGTTTGTAACGCAGTTTAGCAGTCTGTCGTTCTAACTTCATGTTTAAACGATGTCTCGGATTGGTTATTAGTTGAGTTCACTATCAGTAAGTTTTGAACATGCATTAAAATGTACACTTGCTGCTTTTGTAGTTTAACAGTGCAAAGTCTGAGGGAATATGTTCTGCACTGCAGTCTGCATCGCAACGAACCTTGCGCCATTTTCAAATGTGTCGCAGTTTATTGCAAACAGTCGTTTTCCAAATACGTAGCATTTAAGAGGCATTTTTATCGGCGCCATAACAGCTCTACCACTGCTGCGACTTCACATGCAGTGGTTGATACGGCCTTGACATGTAGTATTTCACTATGTAGTTATCAGTGCCAGGATGTGTCCAGTCTTGTTGCTCACTTAAAGAACCATATAAAGGAAGGTCGTGCAGTTTACTGTCAAGTGAGAGGGTGCAAAAGTGCTTTTCAAATCAAGTCCTCTTTTACCTCTCATATGTCTAGGAAGCACAGGAACTGTTCAGCTAACAGCATTAGTGATTCACATCGGCCTTCTGCATCAGAGATACCGTCTGTTTCAACTGAGCAATTTGTCGAATTTGTCGTTACCCAATGAGACCATTTCTCAAATCTTTGATACTGTAAAGGAACCAGACTTGTTTTCTGTGTCATAAAGGACCCATGCAAACAGAGTATTCAAGGAGTCAGACCTTTAAAAAAGTATTCAAATATGTTTGGTTACAAACATTCTTCAAAATATCTTCCTTTGTGTTCAGCAGAACAAAGAAACTTATACAGCTTTGGAATTACTTGAGGGTGAGTAAATGATGACAGAATTTTCATTATTGTGTGAACTATACCTTAGTTACTATCTTAAAGGGATAGTTCACCCAAAAGTAAAAATTGTCATTAATTACTCACACTCATGTCATTCCAAACCCGTAAGACCTTCGTTCATCTTCGGAAC
Source organism: Cranoglanis bouderius (assembly GCA_023630585.1). Lineage (NCBI taxonomy): Eukaryota > Metazoa > Chordata > Actinopteri > Siluriformes > Cranoglanididae > Cranoglanis > Cranoglanis bouderius. The sequence continues at coordinate 40,993 of JAMFTF010000056.1, forward strand.
ACAAATTAAGATATTTTTGATGAAATCTGAGAGCTCTCTGACCCTCCGTTGACAGCAAGGGTCCTGCCACGTTCAGTGTCCAAAAAGGTACCAAGATCATCGACAAAATAGTCTGTGACATCAGTGGTTCAACCATAATTTTACGAAGGTGCGAGAATACTTTATGTGCTCAAAGAAAAGAAAAATAATGACTTTATTCAAAAATTCTTCTCCTCCTCCTCTGCGTCACCCTAGTGCCATTTCGGCGAGTACCACAACGCATACATTATGATACTCTCTCCGTAATGATGCTAGAGCAGAGGGGGGCAAACTACGGCCCACGGGCCATATACGGCCCTCAAGACACTAACCGGGCCGGAGGGAGTTTTAAAAAATGCTACATTTGAGTAACGGTTTTAGTTCAGAATTACTAATTTGATGCAATACAAGCGAACGCCATTTGATGGCAGTATAGCACGCGGTACAGTTAGCCGCTAACTGTTAGCGCCTACAGTAGACTTACAATGCACTCGGTAACTCGGACGTTAATGAGTGAAAATGAGTGTGGCGAAAAAAAGAAAAGTGGACTCTGAATGTCGTGTGTTCAGGGAAGAATGGACAACAAAATACTTCTTCACCGATATCAGACAGAAGGCGGTATGTCAAGAAAGTATTGCAGTTTTTAAAGACTACAACCGCAGTCGTCATTTTTCAAGCAAGCATTCGAATCATGCTGTCAACCTGTCACCTGCAGAAAAGGCAAACAAGGCTTTAAAACTTGGACAAACTTAAAAGCCCAGCAAAATACCTTTACTGAACAGTGCTCTATTCAAGAATCTGTAATGAAAGCTAGTTATGTAGTGGCACATAAAATTGCAAAGCACAGCAAGCCTTTTTTGGATGGGGAATTTGTGAAAGACTGTATGGTGGAGACTCCTGACATACTTTGTCCTGGTTCTAAAAGTCAATTTGAGAAAATTAGCTTATCGCGGAGGACAATTACCAGGGGCGTGGATTTGTATGACAGTGTGTCCGTCTGCCTGGAAAAAAATAACCTGCCGTGGAGAAAGCTGACAAGCGTCACAACAGATGGATCGCCAAATCTAACCGGTACAAACACTGGACTGCTAAAAAGGTTACAAGAGAAAGTAAAGGAAGAAACCCCGAACTCAGAAGAACTGATATTTCTTCACTGCATCATACACCAGGAAGCCTTGTGTAAAAGTGTCTCGAAGCTAGAAAATGTTGTCAAAGTGATTGTGAAGCTTGTAAACTTTATACGGGCAAGAGCGCTGAACCACCGGCAGTTCATTCAGCTGCTTAACGAAACGGAGGCAGAGCACCATGACCTCTTGTACCATTCAAATGTGCGCTGGCTAAGTCTTGGAAATGTGACTTTGAAACCCTTGCAAGGAGAGGGGACCAGGCTCATTGTTCACATTAACATACTCATAACCACGACTTGGTAAGACAAAGACTAAGGTTCTTCTTCAGTTTTTATCATACATAGTTTTATGGTGATTGATATGTACATACTAATAGCAGTGCAAATGAGATTGTCTGTTGTAAATTTGACCCAATAATAGATATTAAATAAGAATTTTTGTTTAATGAGTTAATGTGACAAATGTTTCTGTCAAATAATAAATATATGCTGTTACTGCATGAAGCCGAAACCCAGCGACCGGCCCGGTCCAACCCAGACCGGGTTGCTGGAATCAAGTCCGTTGCCTGAAAGCTCCACCCCATCATGTATGTCCAACTCTGGGCTCCACCTGCCAGATCTCAGCGTGTACAGTGCGTTTCCACCAAACTTTGTTTCTCAGCTCCACGAGGGGGGGCCGCAGAATTACTCATGTTATACCTATCCACTGCCTCCAGATCTCAACATGCTGATCAGTGCGTCGTTCCTGGACAGGTACATACACAGCCTGCCCTTCCCTGAGGACCCCATCTACCCCATCGTCACCGTCTGATGATGTCACAGGACTACAAACAGTTAGCAAGTACAAGCATGGGAAGGTTAACTGAAAAATGCAGCGTGGTGATGAAGATGAAGATCACAGCCATCACCTTCCCATCTCTCATCACAGGACTAAAAACAATTTAGTGTCATTTTTACTGAATTTTACTCAATGTTCCGAAAATGTTATATATTTTATATGTATATATATATATATATATATATATATATATATATATATATATATATATATATATATATATATATATATATATATATTTTTTTTTTATTTAGCTGATATTAGCAGTGAAGATCACAAACATTTATGAACATGGCTTGGAAATCCTCTCAGAAATCCTGTCACATTAGCCAGCTATTATACGTGCAATTCTATATAAGTCTTTAAATGTCTCTTAAAAACCTTGTCAGAGTTGGCGCATGTTAGCTAGCTAGCGCAAACAACGGACATCACGATCATTTGTGAATATGAGAAATATGCATCTCTATCTCTAATATTAATCTCTAAATATCTCTGTTAGTCCGTGTTCACTGGCTAGCTAGCAATACGCGGTGAAGCTTGTGTACATTTACGAGTATGATTGAAGAATCCTGTCAGAAATCCTGTCAGATTAGCTAATGTTGGGCTAACTAGCTAGTGTTAGTATCAAGGGGATGACAGTTTATGAATATGACAGAAAAATCCTGTCAGAAATCTTGGCATTAGCTCCTGTTGGCTAGCTGGGTAGAATAAGCAGTTCAGATTAGCTCATGTTTGTTAGCTAGCTAGCATTAGCAGTGAAGACTGTGTCTATTTATAAAAAATGATTGAAAAATCCTGTCAGGTTAGCTCATGCTAATCTGCTTTCTTTATCATCGTGTGTTTAGTGTAACGTTGCTTCTTAGAGGAGTGAGCTCTGCTTCAAACATTTTTGTGAAATGTTTTTGTTTTTTTTTTAACTCGATGATTAGAGTTTGTTATTTAAACCAAAAAAAGAAAAACAATAAAGTCATTTTTTTAAAATACCTGGATGAGTGTGTGATGATTTACGCATACAGTTTGCACAGCGCTAAAGTACAGTTAGCGACATTCTCTAGCATATTGAGGTTTTAGTGTGTGTGTGTACAGTGTGGTTTTTTTATTTATTTTATTTTACTTTTCTCTAAACTCTCATCACTATTACACAAACATAAATGAAGAAGAAAAATATTTATTGATCTAATATATAATAATAAAAATGTATTAAATATAAAATGAACACAAACAAAATGGAAAGGAAAAGTTTGAATAATAAACTTAACTACAAACAAATGAAATCTCGCACATTTCATCATTTCAAAAGGAATCTACACAAAGACCCATTTTGATTGACAAAGTTCCCTTGAATTTCATGTGGAAGTCAAATCTGGTGAAGTTTTACATGACAAAATTGAAAGCATCTAATTTTCAGTGATCTGTGTTGGTGGAGCTTTGTAACAGCAGCATGGCAGATCCAAAATGGAGGGAGTGCTTATTTTAATGGCCGCCTTCTCTCCATGCCACGTATTTTTACAGATCATTTTAGAATCTGCAAGTGTTGTATTGGACAGAAGTGTCTGAGAAGTCAGGATTGAGACTTAAATGTGAATAGCTCTAATTAATCTATCAAAACTCCTATAAACAGCAGTGAAACTAGAGATATCAGAATCATACGGAAGCACAAGCAAGATCCCTTATTGTTTTTGAGATCTGTTGCTGTTGTTCACCCTGGGCCAATATAATTCAAACATGGGTACCCCTCCCACTGTGTGCAGCTTTTAATTAGGACCTATATCTAAAATGTTTAGTTACTGAAGGATTAAACATGTAAAGTAACGAAAGGTAAAAGTCTTTCTGTGCGTGATTACTTTTTACTACCAATTTCCCAAGCAGCATTTTATGGTTAAAGGGACAGTTCACCCAAAAATGAAAATGACCCCATGATTTGGGGCAGTGGTAGATCAGTGGTTAAGACATTGGGCTACTGATCGGAAGGTTGTGAGTTCAAACCCCAGCACTACCAATCTACCACTATTGGGCCCTTGAGCAGGGCCCTTAACCCTCAAGTGCTCAGATATATATTCAGAAATGAATAAAATGTAAGTCACTCTGGATAAGGACATCTGCCAAATGCCAGAAATGAAATTTCTGCCATTAATTATCCTCATGTCATCCTTTGTTCATGTTCGGAACACAAATTAAGATAATTTTGATGAAATCCGAGAGCTCTCTGACCCTCCATAGACAGCAAGGGTCCTGTCACGGTCAAGGCACAGACACGTAGTAAGGACATTGTTAAAATGGTCCATGTGACATCAGTGGTTCAATCATAATTTTATGAAGCTATGAGAATACTTTTTTATGTGCAAAATAGACCAAAAATTGACTTTATTTGACAGTTCTTCTCCTCCCTGTATCCATGAGCTGCCACGGCACATATATATATATATATATATATATATATATATATATATATATATATATATATATACACACACACACACATATATATATACACAGGTGCATCTCAATAAATTAGAATGTCATGGAAAAGTTCATTTATTTCAGTAATTCAACTCAAATTGTGAAACTCGTGTATTAAATAAATTCAATGCACACAGACTGAAGTAGTTTAAGTCTTTGGTTCTTTTAATTGTGATGATTTTGGCTCACATTTAACAAAAACCCACAATTTGAGTTGAATTACTGAAATAAATGAACTTTTCCATGACATTCTAATTTATTGAGATGCACCTGTATATATAAGACAATGATACCCGTGGTGTCAATGCCCCATGAACATTTCCTGCTTGTTATGCAACATAACTGTCTTATTTAACAAAATGTGGGCCTTTTCAGATTCTCAGAATTGAGAAAAAAAGAAATGTTAAACAGGACGAGAGGTAAGGCTGATGTCACTTTTTACATCCATAGAAATGGTCTATTCAAATACAAGAGTTGATGGGAAATAGGTGAAATGCAAAATAAAATATAAATACAGAGTGAATTCTCCCCTATAAACATGTCTTTAGTTATTATCTAAACTTTAATCTTTATTGTTAACCTTGTTCGGGCTTTATTGTATAAAAAATAGAAAATCTACAGATAATTCATTATAGCGCCACTCGCTGGTGGTTTGTGGTAAGACATAACAGGGATGTCCCCATCAGAATAGAAAAACCTGTCAAAAATTGAGTTTTCTAAAATGAAGAATTTCTTATAATAAAGTACATTTTTGGGCTTCAAAATTTCCCCCAGACACTTCTGACTGTAGTATGGCTTTATTGTACTTAGAAATTGGTGTCATCACGTGTAACCTTCTAGTCAGGGGTCCCCACGATGTAGCAAAAACAAGTATGTGTGTGTGTACAGTGTGTTTCCTGCTCTAACACACTACATGAGTGTTATAGTGTGTGTTACAGAGTGTGTGTGTGTGTGTGTGTGTGTGTGTGTGTGTGTGTGTGTGTGAACGGTTTCATTACCATTTGGAGTTCAAGAGTTAAAAATTAATTATTAAAAAATAAAATAACCAAAAGTTTAAAGTTTATAAAAAATATCTGAGGCTTAAAGGGAGAGTTTATAGAAAAGTAAAATAAAATAAATTAAAAAAAAAACACACTGTACACACACACACACACACACACACACACACACACACACACACACACACATATATTAAAACCACAACGTGCTAGAGAATGTCGCTAACTTTACTTTAGCGCTGTGCAAACTGTATGCGTAAATCATCACACACTCATCCAGGTATTTAAAAAAAATAACTTTATTGTTTCTCTCTCATTTAAGAGGATTTCTGAGAGGATTTCCAAGCCATATTCAAAAATGTTTGTGATCTTCACTGCTAATATCAGTGAAATAAAAATATGTAATATAAAAAAAATATATAAAAAATATTAAATATAAAAAAATTTTCGGAACATTGAGGAAAATTCAGTTAAAATGACGCTAAATTGTTTTTAGTTCTGTGACATCATCAGACGGTGACGATGGGGTAGATGGGGTCCTCAGGGAAGGGCAGGCTGTGTATGTACCTCTCCAGGAACGACGCACTGATGAACATGTTGCGATCTGGAGGCAGTGGATAGGTAAAACATGAGTGATACTGCAGCACCCCCTCGTGGAGCGGAGAAACAAAGGTTGGTGGAAACGCACTGTACACGCTGAGATCTGGCAGGTGGAGCCCAGAGTTGGACATACATGATGGGGTGGAGCTTTCAGGCAACGGACCCCCTGATTCCAGCAAACCGGTCTGGGTTGGACCGGGCCGGTCGCTGGGCTTCGGCTTCATGCAGTAACAGTAGCAGATGGAGATCATCGCTCCGAGCAGGACGAAGGACAGGAAGGCGCTCACTACGATCACGAAGGGCAGATAAGTGGGACCTGGAGAAAAAATGACAAAAAATAAGAGTTTAGTAAATCATTTCCCTCGTCTCACAAATCACGTTTGCCTAAAATCTTGTATCGACACATCGCTATATCTCCAGCTAAAAACACAAGGTTCCTGGAAGGTTCCTCAGATCGTCTCACAAGGTTCATGAGGTTTTTATTTAAAAAAAAATAATTAAAAAAAAAAATAAAGGTTTCCAATGGAAATGTAAATGTTGAATGTAGCCACAAAAATCGGCTAAATATATAATAAACATGACCATAATTATTACATATATATTTTTATATTACATATTTATTGGTCTAATATATAATAATAAAAATGTATTAAATATAAAATGAACACGAACAAAAAGGAAAGGAAAAGTTTGAATAATAATCTTAACTACAGAATCCTAAATCAGTTCTATGTTAAAGATCCACCTTTAACTCTATTCTGTAAAATTAAAAGATAAAAGATATAACATGAGAAAAATCAAGAAAACCTTTTTTTCTACATGAATTTGTTCGATTGTTAATTAATCCACTGGTTCATTAAGACGGATTCATTGTTTAACTGAAGATCATAACAGCTGTATTAAAAGTAATTATAAAAATATATATAATTTATAAAAATAAATGTTTCGTGAAAAATTAATGTTTTAAATGCCTCACCGACAATATAAATAAATAAAATACAATTTAAAAATCCCGACAGTTAAAACAATAAAATAAAAACTTAACAAATAATAGTAATAAACTCCAGAATAAAAAAAAATACTTACGGATCGGTGGGACGTCTCGCGCGCCACCGACAACAGCAGCAGCAGCAGCGGCACGAGAACCGACCGAGACCGCATCGTGAATCCAAACGGAGAAACAAGTTTAAACAAATAAAACAATAAGAAAATAAAACGTGCGAGCTGTTTACTCCAGGAGGCTGAACGGAGAACTGACGGGAGACACGGACAGCTCGCGCGTTTTTATCCCCACATCCAACATCCCCGTAGTCCGTAGGTTTAACGGTGAAAAACTGTAAAGTAGAAAACATGAAATTACCGTATAAATAACAGTTAAATACTGTTACTGTAAATATACTGTTTGAAAATGTGATACTTTTGCATTATTGCTTTGTAAAAACTGCATTATTTTACCATAAAACCCTTAAAACAACAGTAAAGTAAACAAGAACACTAAATAGTAAATCACTGCTTACTACAGATATGCTGTCAGGACTTTTGTCCCCTTCTATTTTTTAACAATAAATCACTATGATATGGTCAACAAGAATGTGTGTATACCTCTAAGAAAATAAACCATTTTAAGCCTGCCCTGGTCTCTCCCATTAATTAGATTACATGATCTCTCTCTCTCTCTCTCTCTCTCTATATATATATATATATATATATATATATATATATATATATATATATATATATATATATATATATATATATATATATATATATATATATATATATATATATATATATATATATATATACATATATATATATATATATATATATATATATATATATATATATATATATATATATATATATATATATATATATATATATATATATATATATATTATAATCATGAAAACTCTTCAAGTAATCTCTGAATTTAAAGGAGTCATTTAATATAGGCCTATAAGTCTATGTTGAAAAACATATAAATATATATTGTTTGGAAGTTCAGTCTTAATTTTTTTTTTTGGCTTTTCGGTTGTCCAATATGTGCCATTACGCCGCATAATATAAAGAAACCATATTTTTAACAAGCATTTTGTGTTTTAAAGTTATTGCCTTAATGCCTTTTGACTTGTCCAATCGGCGCCTTTTGCTCTTTCAGCTGGCGGTTTTTCTCTGGAACAGACAGAAGAAAACAACGGACCGACCTCGGAGAGCTGCTGAAATTATTATTTTTTCCTCACGAAGTCTGTCTGGGGAGCACAAATAAACTAATTCTGTAAAGTTAGAGTTCAATAATCGTTTTAGTTATTTGAATGCAGCTTTTGTGTTGTAAAGTGTTTATTTTATTTTCATATATTTAACGTCATTGTAACTCACATGACATGTACCTGTTGGCTGTCTAGATGCTAACGTTTTATCCTTTTAATATATAACCTCACACATTGGAATTTAACGAATTCGCTATGATTTATTTGATTTTTAAATGTTTGTAACGCAGTTTAGCAGTCTGTCGTTCTAACTTCATGTTTAAACGATGTCTCGGATTGGTTATTAGTTGAGTTCACTATCAGTAAGTTTTGAATATGCATTAAAATGTACACTTGCTGCTTTTGTAGTTTAACAGTGCAAAGTCTGAGGGAATATGTTCTGCACTGCAGTCTGCATCGCAACGAACCTCGCGCCATTTTCAAATGTGTCGCAGTTTATTGCAAACAGTCGTTTTCCAAATACGTAGCATTTAAGAGTCATTTTTATCGGCGCCATAACAGCTCTACCAGTGCTGCGACTTCACATGCAGTGGTTGATACGGCCTTGACATGTAGTATTTCACTATGTAGTTATCAGTGCCAGGATGTGTCCAGTCTTGTTGCTCACTTAAAGAACCATATAAAGGAAGGTCGTGCAGTTTACTGTCCAGTGAGAGGGTGCAAAAGTGCCTTTCAAATCAAGTCCTCTTTTACCTCTCATATGTCTAGGAAGCACAGGAACTGTTCAGATAACAGCATTAGTGATTCACATCGGCCTTCTGCATCAGAGATACCGTCTGTTTCAACTGAGCAATTTGTCGAATTTGTCGTTACCCAATGAGACAATTTCTCAAATCTTTGATACTGTAAAGGAATCAGACTTGTTTTCTGTGTATCATAAAGGATCCATGCGAACAGAGTATTCAAGGAGTCAGACCTTTAAAAAAGTATTCAAATATGTTTGGTTACAAACATTCTTCAAAATATCTTCCTTTGTGTTCAGCAGAACAAAGAAACTTATACAGCTTTGGAATTACTTGAGGGTGAGTAAATGATGACAGAATTTTCATTATTGTGTGAACTATACCTTAGTTACTATCTTAAAGGGATAGTTCACCCAAAAGTAAAAATTGTCATTAATTACTCACACTCATGTCATTCCAAACCCGTAAGACCTTCGTTCATCTTCGGAACACAAATTAAGTTATTTTTGATGAAATCTGAGAGCTCTCTGACCCTCCGTTGACAGCAAGGGTCCTGCCACGTTCAGTGTCCAAAAAAGTACCAAGATCATCGACAAAATAGTCTGTGACATCAGTGGTTCAACCATAATTTTACGAAGGTGCAAGAATACTTTATGTGCTCAAAGAAAACAAAAATAATGACTTTATTCAAAAATTCTTCTCCTCCTCCTCTGCGTCACCCTAGTGCCATTTCGGCGAGTACCACAACGCATACATTATGATACTCTCTCCGTAATGGTGCTAGGGCAGAGGGGGGCAAACTATGGCCCGCGGGCCATATACGGCCCTCCAGACACTAACCGACCTGGAGGGAGTTTTAAAAAAATGCTACATTTGAGTAACGGTTTTAGTTCAGAATTACTAATTTGATGCAATACAAGCGAATGCCATTTGATGGCAGTATAACACGCGGTACAGTTAGCCGCTAACTGTTAGCACCTACAGTAGACTTAGAATGCACTCGGTAACTCGGACGTTAATGAGTGAAAATGAGTGTGGCGAAAAAAAGAAAAGTGGACTCTGAATGTCGTGTGTTCAGGGAAGAATGGACAACAAAATACTTCTTCACCGATTTCGGACAGAAGGCGGTATGTCTAATATGCCAAGAAAGTATTGCAGTTTTTAAAGACTACAACCGCAGTCGTCATTTTTCAAGCAAGCATACGAATCATGCTGTCAACCTGTCACCTGCAGAAAAGGCAAACAAGGCAAACTACGGGCAAGAGCGCTGAACCACTGGCAGTTCATTCAGCTGCTTAACGAAACGGAGGCAGAGCACCATGACCTCTTGTATCATTCAAATGTGCGCTGGCTAAGAAGTAGCTGCTCCTTACTCCCTGGTTCCTGCAGGTGGGGCACTGCAGGATGGCTGGTTGGGTGCATCCCTCGGTGGAACACTCCTGGTTTTGGGGATGAGAGGTGCAGGCTGCCATGTTAGCCCGCTTACTCCCATAATGTTCCAGGAAAGAGTGGCTAGGTTGGTCGCCCAGACGGTCCTCCCCCAAAAAGGTCCTGAGGTCGGGTTGGAAGTCTGGGCTTCCGAACACCTGGACCAGGAGATCCACAAAGCCCGAAACTGTCGTGAGCTTCGTGGATCCACTGGCAAGGTGAAGCTCCACCCAGTGGTGAGCAGAGCCGACCAAACGAGAGAGAAGGAACCCCACCCACTGTTCCTCGTCGGGCTTGGGGTCCTCTAAACTCAGAAAACATATTTGGGCCTGTAAAAAAAAAAAACATTGCGGCCAAGTGGCAAAGCCGTCGTAGGCGTCGGGAGGATAAACAAAGGTCCATTGGGGAAAAAACTTGAATTGTACACAGGCATTTTAAATGTGGCGTGGCGTGCCCTCACTTTCCACGTTGCATCCATTTTTTGGGCGGAGTATTCTGTTACGACACCGGGGTTAAGAGGGAGACAGGATGCACTCGCAGGGGAAACTGGTCAGTTTATTAGGCACAAACAAAAGGGCACATTCAAAAGTGATGGGACAACAACACAAAAAATACAAAGATAAGCATGTCACCCTTCCAAAAAGGGGTTAGCAGCAGATGAGAACACTTACAGGGCAAAAAACCCAGGAAATCATGAAACAGTAATCCAAAGGCTTTCAGGGCAAAAATCCAGGAAATCATGAAACAGTAATCCAAAGGCTTACAGGGCAAAAATCCAGGAACTCATGAAACAGTAGTCCAAAGGATTACGGGCAAAAATCCAGGAAATCAAGAAACAGTAATCCAAAGACTTACAGGGCAAAAATCCAGGAAATCATGAAACAGTAGTCAAAAGGCTTACAGGCAAAAATCCAGGAAATCATGAAAGAGTAATCCAAAGGCTTACAGGGCAAAAATCCAGGAAATCATGAAACAGTAATCCAAAGGCTTAGAGGGCAAAAATCCAGGAAATCAAGAACCAGTAATCCAAAGGCTTACAGGGCAAAAATCCAGGAAATCAAGAACCAGTAATCCAAAGGCTTACAGGGCAAAAATCCTGGAAGTAGCGAGACATGAATTCAAGAACCCGGGAACACCTGGTAAACAAATCCTAGGAAACACTACGATTCTTTAGCTTCCTCTCTACCCATCATTATCTTCAGGGACATATAGTTACGTTTAGCTATCATGAGTCACTTTTAATTATTCTTAATCAATACTCCACGATGAAGTGGACACAAATAGCGGTTTTAGTAACAAAGGTAATCAAAATCAAATAAGAAGAAACGCACGACACCTGGAAACAATAATCAGACAATAATGGGAGAACCAATGACAGAACTTGGGAGGAAACATAATGTGACACAAACCCAATGGACCAATAAGGAAGCGGGGGAAGAGACATGATGTAAACAAAAAGTAGCACATGGCAACATAAACAAAACCAGACCATTTGTGAATGGAATGTCCATTGGAGAGTTTTTTTAAAAGTGCTAGAAAGCGCGCAGATATGCTGCTCCGTAGTGGGGCAGCGAGATATGCTGCTCCTTCCCGGAGCAGCGATTGGCAAGAGCTAACAGAGCCCCCCCCCCAAGGCACATCTCCCGAATCGCCGCAAGTTTTTTGTCTGTTCTGGCGGACCCGGGCCCCTGGGCAGGATTGGCACATCTGCCCCCCTGGACCCGAGGCTGGTGCAGTTCAATGTCCTGCAGCCAGAGCCGAATGTGTCGTGTTGTGGACGAGAACTTGGACGAGAACTTGGACTGGTGCTTGAACCAATGCTTGTCCTGGATCTCAGAGCTGTGCGTGACCTGGTGTTTGGCCTGGAGTTCGGAGCTGCGCGTGACCTGGTGTTTGGCCTGGATCTCGGAGCTGCATGTGACCTGGTGTTTGGCCTGGACCTCCGAGCTGCGCGTGACCTGGCGCTTTGTCTGGAACCCGGACTGGAATCAGGACTGGATTCCAATTCAGCTCTTGGATTAGGGACAGGCCTAGAGACAGACTGGGAAATGGGACAGAAAATAGGACAGAGGATGGGACAGAGAACTGGGTATGGAACTGAAAAGAGAACTGGACTGAAACCTGAACTGGAAATTAGAGTGAAAACAGGGCTAGAATCAGAGACAGGCTTGGAGACTGGACAGAGAATTAGATTAGACCCAGAACCATAAACAGATTCAAAAACTTGGTTGGAAACAGGGCTGGAAATTAAATTGGAGACAGTGGAGGAGACAGTGGAGGAGACAGTGGAGTGAGTTGGGTTGGAAACGGAGCTGGAAATGGAACTGGGAATTAGATCAGCCTCCGAACTGAGAATGAGAGCAATGACAGCATTGGAGATTGGGCTGGAGACAGAGGAAGGGACAGGGTTGGAGACAGAGGAGGAGACAGAGGAGGAGACAGGGCTGTAGACTGAGGAGGAGTCAGGGCTGGAGACTGAAGAGGAGTCAGGGCTGGAGTCAGAGGAGTGAGCTGGGTTAGAAGAGGAGCTGGGAGTGAAATTACCCTCTGAACTGAGAAGGAGGGCTAAAACCCATCCCGAAATAAAACCTATGCAGCCAGCATAGAAATCAGGAACTAAACTTTTAACCAGGCTAGAAACATGGTCAGAACCTGGACTTGGAACTGGACTAGGAGCAGGTTTGGAACTTGGACTTGGACGAGGAACTAGACGGGGACCGGGAGCAGAACTGGGAACAGGATTGAGAACCGGATTGGGAGCAGGAATGGGAACAGCATTGGGAGCAGGACTGGGAACAGGATTGAGAAACGGACTGGGAGCAGGATTGGGAACCGGATTGGGAGCAGGACTGGGATCCGGATTAGGAACATGATTGAGAACCGGACTGAGAACTGGATTGGGAACCGTCCTTCGAATAGGGCAGAAATATGGACATGGACTTGGACATGGACTAGGGCAGGAACCTGGACATGGACTTGGACATGGACTAGGACTAGGGCAGGACCTGGACATGGACATGGATTAGGATTAGGGCAGGAACCTGGATATGGACATGGACTAGGACTAGGGAAGGAACCTGTACATGGACTTGGACAGGAACCTGAACATGGACTCAATTTTGCTCTAAAACATGGGCTAGGACTTGGAATGGGGGTCATCCCATGGACCTCAGATATGGACTGGCTTGAGAAGCGGCCATCCCGTGGGCCTCTGACTTGAACTTGACTTTGGAGGAGGTCAACCCGTGGACCTCAGACATGGATTGGACAGGAGTGGAGGTTTCTTCTAGAACCTCCGATATGAGCAGGCCAGGAGAGGAGGTTTCCTCTTGATTCTCTTGCTGGAGCTTGGTGCTGGAGGTCACCTTGTTAACCTCCCTGAGCAGCTCCGCTGTGAAGACCTTCTGCTGGGCCGCCGGCTGCAGCTCGGGGCTGGAGGTCGCCATGTTAACCTCCAGTTGTAGCTCCCTTGAGGAGACTTCCTTCTGGGTCTCCGGCTGGATCTCGGGGCTGGAGGTTGACATGTTAACCTCCAGTTGTAGCTCCCTTGAGGAGACTTCCTGCTGGGTCTCCGGCTGGATCTCGGGGCTGGAGGTCGCCATGTTAAACTCCAGTTGTAGCTCCCTTGAGGAGACTTCCTGCTTGGTCTCCGGCTGGAGCTCAGGGCTGGAGGTCGCCATGTTAACCTCCAGTTGTAGCTCCCTTGAGGAGACCTCCTGCTGGGTCTCCTGCTGGAGCTCTGAGGGTGCCCGCTCGTGGAGCCGCTCATGCACCCAACAGCTGCCCTTGAAGCATCTTTGGTAGCAGAAGTAGCTGCTCCTTACTCCCTGGTTCCTGAAGGTGGGGTACTGCAGGATGGCTGGTCGGGTGCATCCCTCGGTGGAACAGTTCTGGTTTTGGGGATGAGAGGGGCAGGCCACCACGTTAGCCCGCTAACTCCCATAATGCTCCAGGAAAGAGTGGCTAGGTCGGTCGCCCAGACGGCCCTTCCCCAAAAAGGTCCTGAGGTCGGGTTGGATGTCTGGGCTTCTGAACACCTGGACCAGGAGATCCACAAAGCCCGAAACTGTTGTGAGATTTCTGGAGCTACTGGCAAGGTGAAGCTCCGCCCAGTGGCGAGTAGAGGCGACCAAACGAGAGAGAAGGAACCCCACCCACTGTTCCTCGTCGGGCTTGGGGTCCTCCAAACTCAGAAAATATATTTGGGCCTGTAAAAAAAAAACATTGCGGCCAAGTGGCAAAGCCGTCGTAGGCATCGGGGGGACAAACAAAGGTCCATTGGGGAGAAAAAATTGAATTGCACACAGGCATTTTAAATGTGGCGTGGCGTGGCATGGCGTGGCGTGCCCTCACTTTCCCCGCTGCATCCATTTTTTGTGCGGAGTATTCTGTTGCGACACCGGGGTTAACCAGGGAGACAGGATGCTCTCGGAGGGGAAAGTGGTCAGTTTATTAGGCACAAACAAAAGGGCACATTCAAAAGTGATGGGACAACAACACAAAAAATACAAAGATAAGCACGTCACCCTTCCAAAAAGGGGTTAGCCGCAGATGAGAACACTTACAGGGCAAAAAACCCAGGAAATCATGAAGCAGTAATCCAAAGGCTCTCAGGGCAAAAATCTAGGAAATCATAAAACAGTAATCCAAAGGCTAACAGAGCAAAAATCCAGGAAATCATGATACAGTAGTCCAAAGGCTTATAGGGCAAAAATCCAGGAAATCATGAAACAGTAATCCAAAGCTTTACAGGGCAATAATCCAGGAAATCAAGAAACAGTAATCCAAAGGCATACAGGGCAAAAATCCAGGAAATCATGAAACAGTAATCCAAAGGCTTGCAGGGCAAAAATCCAGGAAATCAAGAAACAGTTATCCAAAGACTTACTGGGCAAAAATCCAGGAAATCATGAAACAGTAGTCCAAAGGCTTACAGGGCAAAAATCCAGGAAATCATGAAACAGTAATCCAAAGGCTTACAGGGCAAAAATCCCGGAAATCATGAAACAGTAATCCAAAGGCTTACAGGGCAAAAATCCAGGAAAACATGAAACAGTAATCCAAAGGCTTACAGGGCAAAAATCCAGGAATTTGCGGGACATGAATTCAAGGACCTGGGAACACCTGGTAAACAAAACCTATGAAAACGTATGATTCTTTAGCTTCTTCGCTACCCATCATTATCATCAGGGACATATAGTTACGTTTAGCTATCATGAGTCACTTTTAGTTATTCTTAATCAATACTCCGCAATGAAGTGGACACAAATAGGGGTTTTAGTAACAAAGGTAATCAAAAGGAAATAAGAAGAAACGCACGACACCTGGAAACAATAATCAGACAATAATGGGGGAACCAATGACAGAACTTGGGAGGAAACATAATGTGACACAAACCCAATGGACCAATAAGGAAGCGGGGGAAGAGACATGATGTAAACAAAAAGGAGCACATGGCAACATAAACAAAACCAGAGTCTTTGTGAATGGAATGTCCATTGGAGAGTTTTTTAAAAGTGCTAGAAAGCGTGCAGATATGCTGCTCCGTAGTGGGGCAGCGAGATATGATGCTCCTTCCCGGAGCAGCGATTGGCAAGAGCTAACAGAGCCCCCCCCCCAAGGCGCAGCTCCCGAAGCGCCGCAAGTTTTGTCTGTTCTTGCGGACCCGGGCCCCTGGGCAGGATTGGCACATCTGCCCCCCTGGACCCGAGGCTGGTGCAGTTCAATGTCCTGCAGCCAGAGCCGAATGTGTCGTGGACGAGAACTTGGACGAGAACTTGGACGAGAACTTGGACTGGTGCTTGAACCGATGCTTGTCCAAGACATCAGAGCTGCGCGTGACCTGGTGTTTGGCCTGGAGCTCGGAGCTGCGTGTGACCTGGTGTTTGGCCTGGATCTCAGAGCTGCATGTGACCTGGTGTTTGGCCTGGTCCTCCGAGCTGCGCGTGACCTGGCGCTTTGTCTGGAACCCGGACTGGAACCAGGACTGGATTCCGATTCAGCTCCTGGATTAGGGACAGGCACAGAGACAGACTGGGAAATGGGACAGAAAATAGGACAGAGGATGGGACAGAGAACTGGGTATGGAACTGGAAAGAAAACTTGAATGGAACCTGAACTGGAAATTAGAGTGAAAACAGGGCTAGAATCAGAGACAGGCTTGGAGACTGGACAGAGAATTAGATTAGACCCAGAACCATAAACAGATTCAAAAACTTGGTTGGAAACAGGGTTGGAAATTAAATTGGAGACAGTGGAGGAGACAGTGGAGGAGACAGTGGAGTGAGTTGGGTTGGAAACGGAGCTGGAAATGGAACTGGGAATTAGATCAGCCTCCGAACTGAGAATGAGAGCAAAGACAGCATTGGAGATTGGGCTGGAGACAGAGGAAGGGACAGGGCTGGAGACAGAGGAGGAGACAGGGCTGTAGACTGAGGAGGAGTCAGGGCTGGAGACTGAGGAGGAGTCAGGGCTGGGGTCAGAGGAGTGAGCTGGGTTAGAAGATGAGCTGGGAGTGAAATCACCCTCTGAACTGAAAAGGAGGGCTAACACCCATCCCGAAATCAAACCTATGTAGCCAGCATAGAAATCAGGAACTAAACTTTTAACCGGGCTAGAAACATGGTCGGAACCTGGACTTGGAACTGGACTAGGAGCAGGTTCGGAACTTGGACTTGGACGAGGAACTAGACGGGGACTGGGAGCAGAACTGGGAACAGGACTGTGAACAGGACTGGGAACCGGATTGGGAGGAGGACTGGGAAAAGGATTGGGAGCAGGACTGCGAACAGGATTGGGAGCAGGACTGGGAATAGGATTGAGAAACGGATTGGGAGCAGGACTGGGAACCGGATTGGGAGCAGGACCGGGATCCGGATTGGGAACAGGATTGAGAACCGGACTGGAAACAGTACTGGGAACTGGATTGGGAACCGGACTGAGAAACGGACTAGGAGAAGGACTGAGCATTGGATTGGGAACCGTCCTTCGAATAGGGCAGAAATCTGGACATGGATTTGGACATGGACTAGGGCAGGAACCTGGACATGGACTGGGATATGGACTAGGACTAGGGCAGGACCTGGACATGGACATGGATTAGGATTAGGGCAGGAACCTGGACATGGACATGAACTAGGACTAGGGCAGGAACCTGTACAAGGACTTGGACAGGAACCTGAACATGGACTCAATTTTGCTTTAAAACATGGGCTAGGACTTGGAATGGAGGTCATCCCGTGGACCTCAGATATGGACTGGCCTTTAGAAAAGGCCATCCCGTGGGCCTCTGACTTGAACTTGACTTTGGAGGAGGTCAACCCGTGGACCTCAGACATGGATTGGACAGGAGTGGAAGTTTCTTCTAGAACCTCCGATATGAGCAGGCCAGGAGAGGAGGTTTCCTCTTGATTCTCTTGCTGGAGCTTGGTGCTGGAGGTTGACTTGTTAACCTCCCTGAGCAGCTCCACTGTGGAGACCATCTGCTGGGTCTCAGGCTGGAGCACGGGGCTGGAGGTCGCCACGTTAACCTCTCTGAGCAGCTCCACTGTGGAGAACTTCTGCTGGGCCTCCGGCTGGAGCTCGGGGCTGGAGGTGTTCTTGTGGACCTCCGATATGAGCAGGCCAGGAGAGGATGTTTTCCACTTAATTCTCTGGCTGGTGCTTGTGTCTGGAGGTTGCCTTGTTAACCTCCCTGAGACGCTCCGCTGTGGAGACCTTCTGCTGGGCCTCCGGCTGGAGCTAGGGGCTGGAGGTCGCCATGTTAACCTCCAGTTGTAGCTCCCTTGAGGAGACTTCCTACTGGGTCTCCGGCTGGAGCTCGGGGCTGGAGGTCGCCATGTTAACCTCCAGTTGTAGCTCCCTTGAGGAGACTTCCTACAGGGTCTCCGGCTGGAGCTCGAGGCTGGAGGTCGCCATGTTAACCTCCAGTTGTAGCTCCCTTGAGGAGACCTCCTGCTGGGTCTCCTGCTGGAGCTCTGAGTGTGCCCGCTGGTGGAGCCGCTCATGCACCCGCCAGCTTCACTTGAAACAGCTTTGGGAGCAGAAGCAGCTGCTCCTTACTCCCTGGTTCCTGCAGGTGGAGCACTTCAGGATGGCTGGTCGGGTGCATCCCTCGGTGGAACACTCCTGGTTTTGGTGATGAGAGGAGCAGGCTGCCACGTTAGCCCGCTTACTCCCATAATGTTACAGGAAAGAGTGGCTAGGTCGTTCGCCCAGACAGTCCTTCCCCAAAAAGGTCCTAAGGTCGGGATGGATGTCTGGGCTTCCGAACAACTGGACCAGGAGATCCACAAATCCCGAGACTGTCGTGAGCTTCGTGGATCCACTGGCAAGGTGAAGCTCCGCCCAGTGGTGAGCAGAGCCGACCAAACGAGAGGGAAGGAACCCCACTCACT
The DNA here is from genome assembly GCA_023630585.1 of Cranoglanis bouderius. NCBI lineage: Eukaryota > Metazoa > Chordata > Actinopteri > Siluriformes > Cranoglanididae > Cranoglanis > Cranoglanis bouderius. The sequence continues at coordinate 59,810 of JAMFTF010000056.1, forward strand.
GTTCCTCGTCGGGCTTGGGGTCCTCCAAACTCAGAAAATATATTTGGGCCTGTAAAAAAAAACATTGCGGCCAAGTGGCAAAGCCGTCGGGGGGATAAACAAAAGGTCCATTGGGGAAAAAAATTTAATTGTACACAGGCATTTTAAATGTGCTGTGGCGTGGCGTGCCCTCACATTCCCCGCTGCATCCATTTTTTGGGCAGAGTATTCTGTTACGACACCGGGGTTAAGAGGGAGACAGGATGCACTCGCAGGGGAAAGTGGTCAGTTTATTAGGCACAAACAAAAGGGCAAATTCAAAAGTGATGGGACAACAACACAAAAAATACAAAGATAAGCACGTCACCCTTCCAAAAAGGGGTTAGCCGCAGATGAGAACACTTACAGGGCAAAAAACCCAGGAAATCATGAAACAGTAATCCAAAGGCTTTCAGGGCAAAAATCCAGGAAATCATGAAACAGTAGTCCAAAGGCTTACAGGGCAAAAATCCAAGAAATCATGAAACAGTAATCCAAAGGTTTACAGGGTAAAAATCCAGGAAATCAAGAAACAGTAATCCAAAGGCTTACAGGGCAAAAATCCAGGAAATCATGAAACAGTAGTCCAAAGGCTTACAGGGGAAATATCCAAGAAATCATGAAACAGTAATCCAAAGGTTTACAGGGTAAAAATCCAGGAAATCAAGAAACAGTAATCCAAAGGCTTACAGGGCAAAAATCCAGGAAATCAAGAACGAGTAATCCAAACGCTTTCAGGGCAAAAATCCAGGAAATCAAGAAACAGTAATCCAAAGGCTTACAGGGCAAAAATCCTGGAAGTAGCGAGACATGACTTCAAGAACCCGGGAACACCTGGTAAACAAAACCTAGGAAAAACTATGATTCTTTAGCTTCCTCGTTACCGATCATTATCATCAGGGACAAATAGTTACGTTTAGCTATAATGAGTCACTTTTAATTATTCTTAATCAATACTCCGCGATGAAGTGGACACAAATAGGGGTTTTAGTAACAAAGGTAATCAAAATCAAATAAGAAGAAACGCACGACACCTGGAAACAATAATCAGACAATAACGGGAGAACCAATGACAGAACATGGAGGAAACATAATGTGACACAAACCCAACGGACCAATAAGGAAGCGGGGGAAGAGACATGACGTAAACAAATAGGAGCACATGGCAACATAAACAAAACCAGAGCCTTTGTTAATGGAATGTCCATTGGAGAGTTTTTTAAAAGTGCTAGAAAGCGCGCAGATATGCTGCTCCATAGTGGGGCAGCGAGATATGCTGCTCCTTCCCGGAGCAGCGATTGGCAAGAGCTAACAGAGCCCCCCCCCAAGGCGCAGCTCCCGAAGCGCCGCAAGTTTTTTGTCTGTTCTGGCGGACCCGGGCACCTGGGCAGGATTGGCACATCTGCCCCCCTGGACCCGAGGCTGGTGCAGTTCAATGTCCTGCAGCCAGAGCCGAATGTGTCGTGTTGTGGACGAGAACTTGGACGAGAACTTGGACTGGTGCTTGAACCGATGCTTGTCCTGGATCTCAGAGCTGTGCGTGACCTGGTGTTTGGCCTGGAGCTCGGAGCTGCGCGTGACCTGGTGTTTGGCCTGGATCTCGGAGCTGCATGTGACCTGGTGTTTGGCCTGGACCTCCGAGCTGTGCGTGACCTGGCCCTTTGTCTGGAACCCGGACTGGAACCAGGACTGGATTCCGATTCAGCTCCTGGATTAGGGACAGGCACAGAGACAGACTGGGAAATGGGACAGAAAATAGGACAGAGGATGGGACAGAGAACTGGGTATGGAACTGGAAATAGATCTGGACTGAAACCTGAACTGGAAATTAGAGTTAAAACAGGGCTAGAATCAGAGACAGGCTTGGACACTGGACAGAGAATTAGATTAGACCAGCACCATAAACAGATTGAAAAACTTGGTTGGAAACAGGGCTGGAAATTAAATTGGAGACAGTGGAGGAGACAGTGGAGGAGACAGTGGAGTGAGTTGGGTTGGAAACGGAGCTGGAAACGGAACTGGGAATTAGATCAGCCTCCGAACTGAGAATGAGAGCAAAGACAGCATTGGAGATTGGGCTGGAGACAAAGGAAGGGACAGGGCTGGAGACAGAGGAGGAGACAGGGCTGTGGACTGAGGAGGAGTCAGGGCTGGAGACGGAGGAGGAGTCAGGGCTGGAGTCAGAGGAGTGAGCTGGGTTAGAAGAGGAGGTGGGAGTGAAATCACCCTCTGAACTGAGAAGGAGGGCTAACACCCATCCCGAAATCAAACCTATGTAACCAGCATAGAAATCAGGAACTAAACTTTTAACCGGGCTAGAAACATGGTCGGGACCTGGACTTGGAACTGGACTAGGAGCAGGTTCGGAACTTGGACTTGGACGAGGAACTAGACGGGGACTGGGAGCAGAACTGGGAACAGGACTGTGAACAGGACTGGGAACCGGACTGAGAACCGGATTGGGAGCAGGACTGGGAACAGGAATGGGAGCAGGACTGGGAACAGGATTGGGAGCAGGACTGGGAACAGGATTGAGAAATGGATTGGGAGCAGGACTGGGAACCGGATTGGGAGCAGGACTGGGAACCGGACTGGGAACAGGATTGAGTACAGGACTGGAAACAGTACTGGGAACTGGATTGGGAACCGGACTGAGAACCGGACTAGGAGCAGGGCTGAGAACTGGATTGGGAACCGTCCTTCGAATAGGGCAGAAATCTGGACATGGACTTGAACATGGACTAGGGCAGGAACCTGGACATGGACTTGGACATGGATTAGGACTAGGGCAGGACCTGGACATGGACATGGATTAGGATTAGGGCAGGAACCTGGATATGGACATGGACTAGGACTAGGGCAGGAACCTGTACATGGACTTGGACAGGAACCTGAACATGGACTCAATTTTGCTCTAAAACATGGGCTAGGACTTGGAATGGAGGTCATCCCGTGGACCTCAGAAATGGACTGGGCTTGAGAAGAGGCCATCCCGTGGGCCTCTGACTTGAACTTGACTTTGGAGGAGGTCAACCCGTGGACCTCAAACATGGATTGGACAGGAGTGGAGGTTTCTTCTAGAACCACCGATATGAGCAGGCCAGGAGGGGAGGTTTCCTCTTGAATCTCTTGCTGGAGCTTGGTGCTGGAGGTCGCCTCGTTAACCTCCCTGAGCAGCTCCGCAGTCGAGACCTTCTGCTTGGCCTCCAGCTGGAGCTCGGGGCTGGAGGTCGCCACATTAACCTTCCTGAGCGGCTCCGCAGTGGAGACCTTCTGCTGGGCCTCTGGCTGGAGCTCGGGGATGGAGGTCACCACGTTAACCTCCCTGAGCAGCTCCGCTGTGGAGTCCTTCTGCTGGGCCTCCGGCTGGAACTCGGGGCTGGAGGTTTTCTCGTGGACCTCCGATATGAGCAGGCCAGGAGAGGAGGTTTCCACTTGATTCTCTGGCTGGTGCTTGGGGCTGGAGGGCGCCTTGTTAACCTCCCTGAGCAGCTCCGCTGTGGAGACCTTCTGCTGAGACTCCGGCTGGAGCTAGGGGCTGGAGGTCGCCATGTTAACCTCCAGTTGTAGCTCCCTTGAGGAGACTTCCTGCTGGGTCTCCGGCTGGAGCTCGGGGCTGGAGGTCGCCATGTTAACCACCACTTGTAGCTCCCTTGAGGAGACTTCCTGCTGGGTCTCCGGCTGGAGCTCGGGGCTGGAGGTCGCCATGTTAACCTCCAGTTGTAGCTCCCTTGAGGAGACTTCCTGCTGGGTCTCCAGCTGGAGCTTGGGGCTGAAGGTCGCAGTGTTAACCTCCAGTTGTAGCTCCCTTGAGGAGACCTCCTGCTGGGTCTCCTGCTGGAGCTCTGAGTGTGCCCGCTGGTGGAGCCGCTCATGCACCCGCCAGCTGCACTTGAAACAGCTTTGGGAGCAGAAGTAGCTGCTCCTTACTCCATGGTTCCTGCAGGTGGGGCACTGCAGGATGGCTGGTCGGGTGCATCCCTCGGTGGAACACGCCTGGTTTTGGGGATGAGAGGTTCAGGCCGCCACGTTAGCCGGCTTACTCCCATAATGTTCCAGGAAAGAGTGGCTAGGTCGTTCGCCCAGACAGTACTTCCCCAAAAAGGTCCTGAGGTCGGGTTGGAAGTCTGGGCTTCCGAACACCTGGACCAGGAGATCCACAAAACCCGAGACTGTCGTGAGCTTCGTGGATCCACTGGCAAGGTGAAGCTTCGCCCAGTGGCGAGCAGATCCGACCAAACGAGAGAGAAGGAACCCCACTCACTGTTCCTCGTCGGGCTTGGGGTCCTCCAAACTCAGAAAATATATTTGGGCCTGTAAAAAAAAACATTGCAGCCAAGTGGCAAAGCCGTCGTAGGCGTCGGGAGGATAAACAAAGGTCCATTGGGGAAAAAACTTGAATTGTACACAAGCATTTTAAATGTGGCGTGGCGTGCCCTCACTTTCCACGCTGCATCCATTTTTTGGGCAGAGTATTCTGTTACGACTCCGGGGTTAAGAGGGAGACAGGATTCACTCGCAGGGGAAAGTGGTCAGTTTATTAGGCACAAACAAAAGGGCACATTCAAAAGTGATGGGACAACAACACAAAAAATACAAAGATAAGCACGTCACCCTTCGAAAAGGGGGTTAGCTGCAGATGAGAACACTTACAGGGCAAAAAACCCAGGAAATCATGAAACAGTAATCCAAAGGCTTACAGGGCAAAAATCCAGGAAATCATGAACCAGTAATCCAAAGGCTTACAGGGCAAAAATCCTGGAAGTAGCGAGACATGAATTCAAGAACCCGGGAACACCTGGTAAACAAAACCTAGGAAAAACTCAGATTCTTTAGCTTCATCGCTACCCATCATTATCATCAGGGACATATAGTTACGTTTAGCTATCATGAGTCACTTTTAATTATTCTTAATCAATACTCCGCGATGAAGTGGACACAAATAGGGGTTTTAGTAACAAAGGTAATCAAAATCAAATAAGAAGAAACGCACGACACCTGGAAACAATAATCAGACAATAACGGGAGAACCAATGACAGAACATGGAGGAAACATAATGTGACACAAAAACAACGGACCAATAAGGAAGCGGGGGAAGAGACATGACGTAAACAAATAGGAGCACATGGCAACATAAACAAAACCAGACCCTTTGTGAATGGAATGTCCATTGGAGAGTTTTTTAAAAGTGCTAGAAAGCGCGCAGATATGCTGCTCCGTAGTGGGGCAGCGAGATATGCTGCTCCTTCCCGGAGCAGCGATTGGCAAGAGCTAACAGAGCCCCCCCCCAAGGCGCAGCTCCCGAAGCGCCGCAAGTTTTTTGTCTGTTCTGGCGGACCCGGGCACCTGGGCAGGATTGGCACATCTGCCCCCCTGGACCCGAGGCTGGTGCAGTTCAATGTCCTGCAGCCAGAGCCGAATGTGTCGTGTTGTGGACGAGAACTTGGACGAGAACTTGGACTGGTGCTTGAACCGATGCTTGTCCTGGATCTCAGAGCTGTGCGTGACCTGGTGTTTGGCCTGGAGCTCGGAGCTGAGCGTGACCTGGTGTTTGGCCTGGATCTCGGAGCTGCATGTGACCTGGTGTTTGGCCTGGACCTCCGAGCTGTGCGTGACCTGGCCCTTTGTCTGGAACCCGGACTGGAACCAGGACTGGATTCCGATTCAGCTCCTGGATTAGGGACAGGCACAGAGACAGACTGGGAAATGGGACAGAAAATAGGACAGAGGATGGGACAGAGAACTGGGTATGGAACTGGAAATAGATCTGGACTGAAACCTGAACTGGAAATTAGAGTTAAAACAGGGCTAGAATCAGAGACAGGCTTGGACACTGGACAGAGAATTAGATTAGACCAGCACCATAAACAGATTGAAAAACTTGGTTGGAAACAGGGCTGGAAATTAAATTGGAGACAGTGGAGGAGACAGTGGAGGAGACAGTGGAGTGAGTTGGGTTGGAAACGGAGCTGGAAACGGAACTGGGAATTAGATCAGCCTCCGAACTGAGAATGAGAGCAAAGACAGCATTGGAGATTGGGCTGGAGACAAAGGAAGGGACAGGGCTGGAGACAGAGGAGGAGACAGGGCTGTGGACTGAGGAGGAGTCAGGGCTGGAGACGGAGGAGGAGTCAGGGCTGGAGTCAGAGGAGTGAGCTGGGTTAGAAGAGGAGGTGGGAGTGAAATCACCCTCTGAACTGAGAAGGAGGGCTAACACCCATCCCGAAATCAAACCTATGTAACCAGCATAGAAATCAGGAACTAAACTTTTAACCGGGCTAGAAACATGGTCGGGACCTGGACTTGGAACTGGACTAGGAGCAGGTTCGGAACTTGGACTTGGACGAGGAACTAGACGGGGACTGGGAGCAGAACTGGGAACAGGACTGTGAACAGGACTGGGAACCGGACTGAGAACCGGATTGGGAGCAGGACTGGGAACAGGAATGGGAGCAGGACTGGGAACAGGATTGGGAGCAGGACTGGGAACAGGATTGAGAAATGGATTGGGAGCAGGACTGGGAACCAGATTGGGAGCAGGACTGGGAACCGGACTGGGAACAGGATTGAGTACAGGACTGGAAACAGTACTGGGAACTGGATTGGGAACCGGACTGAGAACCGGACTAGGAGCAGGGCTGAGAACTGGATTGGGAACCGTCCTTCGAATAGGGCAGAAATCTGGACATGGACTTGAACATGGACTAGGGCAGGAACCTGGACATGGACTTGGACATGGATTAGGACTAGGGCAGGACCTGGACATGGACATGGATTAGGATTAGGGCAGGAACCTGGATATGGACATGGACTAGGACTAGGGCAGGAACCTGTACATGGACTTGGACAGGAACCTGAACATGGACTCAATTTTGCTCTAAAACATGGGCTAGGACTTGGAATGGAGGTCATCCCGTGGACCTCAGATATGGACTGGGCTTGAGAAGAGGCCATCCCGTGGGCCTCTGACTTGAACTTGACTTTGGAGGAGGTCAACCCGTGGACCTCAAACATGGATTGGACAGGAGTGGAGGTTTCTTCGAGAACCACCGATATGAGCAGGCCAGGAGAGGAGGTTTCCTCTTGAATCTCTTGCTGGAGCTTGGTGCTGGAGGTCGCCTCGTTAACCTCCCTGAGCAGCTCCGCTGTCGAGACCTTCTGCTTGGCCTCCAGCTGGAGCTCGGGGCTGGAGGTCGCCACGTTAACCTTCCTGAGCGGCTCCGCAGTGGAGACCTTCTGCTGGGCCTCTGGCTGGAGCTCGGGGATGGAGGTCACCACGTTAACCTCCCTGAGCAGCTCCGCTGTGGAGTCCTTCTGCTGGGCCTCCGGCTGGAACTCGGGGCTGGAGGTTTTCTCGTGGACCTCCGATATGAGCAGGCCAGGAGAGGAGGTTTCCACTTGATTCTCTGGCTGGTGCTTGGGGCTGGAGGGCGCCTTGTTAACCTCCCTGAGCAGCTCCGCTGTGGAGACCTTCTGCTGAGACTCCGGCTGGAGCTAGGGGCTGGAGGTCGCCATGTTTACCTCCAGTTGTAGCTCCCATGAGGAGACTTCCTGCTGGGTCTCCGGCTGGAGCTCGGGGCTGGAGGTCGCCATGTTAACCACCAGTTGTAGCTCCCTTGAGGAGACTTCCTGCTGGGTCTCCGGCTGGAGCTCGGGGCTGGAGGTCGCCATGTTAACCTCCAGTTGTAGCTCCCTTGAGGAGACTTCCTGCTGGGTCTCCAGCTGGAGCTTGGGGCTGGAGGTCGCAGTGTTAACCTCCAGTTGTAGCTCCCTTGAGGAGACCTCCTGCTGGGTCTCCTGCTGGAGCTCTGAGTGTGCCCGCTGGTGGAGCCGCTCATGCACCCGCCAGCTGCACTTGAAACAGCTTTGGGAGCAGAAGTAGCTGCTCCTTACTCCATGGTTCCTGCAGGTGGGGCACTGCAGGATGGCTGGTCGGGCGCATCCCTCGGTGGAACACTCCTGGTTTTGGGGATGAGAGGTTCAGGCCGCCACGTTAGCCGGCTTACTCCCATAATGTTCCAGGAAAGAGTGGCTAGGTCGTTCGCCCAGACAGTACTTCCCCAAAAAGGTCCTGAGGTCGGGTTGGAAGTCTGGGCTTCCGAACACCTGGACCAGGAGATCCACAAAACCCGAGACTGTCGTGAGCTTCGTGGATCCACTGGCAAGGTGAAGCTTCGCCCAGTGGCGAGCAGATCCGACCAAACGAGAGAGAAGGAACCCCACTCACTGTTCCTCGTCGGGCTTGGGGTCCTCCAAACTCAGAAAATATATTTGGGCCTGTAAAAAAAAACATTGCGGCCAAGTGGCAAAGCCGTCGTAGGCGTCGGGAGGATAAACAAAGGTCCATTGGGGAAAAAACTTGAATTGTACACAAGCATTTTAAATGTGGCGTGGCGTGCCCTCACTTTCCACGCTGCATCCATTTTTTGGGCGGAGAATTCTGTTACGACACCGGGGTTAAGAGGGAGACAGGATGCACTCGCAGGGGAAAGTGGTCAGTTAATTAGGCACAAACAAAAGGGCACATTCAAAAGTGATTGGAAAACAACACAAAAAATACAAAGATAAGCACGTCACCCTTCCAAAAAGGGGTTAGCTGCAGATGAGAACACTTACAGGGCAAAAAACCCAGGAAATCATGAAACAGTAATCCAAAGGTTTACAGAGAACTTGGATGAGAACTTGGACGAGAACTTGGATGAGAACTTGGACGAGAACTTGGACGAGAACTTGGACTGGTTCTTGAACCGATGCTTGGCCTGGTTCTCAGAGCTGCACGTGACCTGGTTTTTGGACTGGAGCACGGAGCTGCGCATGACCTGGTGTTTGGCCTGGATCTCGGAGCTGCACGTGACCTGGTGTTTGGCCTGGACCTCCAAGCTGCGGGTGACCTGGCGCTTTGTCTGGAACCCGGACTGGATTCCGATTCAGCTCCTGGATTAGGGACAGGCACAGAGACAGACTGGGAAATGGGACAGAAAATAAGACAGAGGATGGGACAGAGAACTGGGTATGGAACTGGAAAGAGAACTGGACTGGAACCTGTACTGGAAATTAGAGTGAAAACAGGGCTAGAATCAGAGACAGGCTTGGAGACTGGACAGAGAATTAGATTAGACCCAGAACCATAAACAGATTCAAAAACTTGGTTGGAAACAGGGCTGGAAATTAAATGGGAGACAGTGGAGGAGACAGTGGAGGAGACAATGGAGTGATTTGGTTTGGAAACGGAGCTGGAAATGGAACTGTGAATTACATCAGCCTCTGAACTGAGAATGAGAGCAAACAGAGCATTTGAGATTGGGCTGGAGACAGAGGAAGGGACAGGGCTGGAGACAGAGGAAGGGACAGGGCTGGAGACAGAGGAGGAGTCAGGGCTGGAGACTGACGAGGAGTCAGGGCTGGAGACTGAGGAGGAGTCAGGGCTGGAGTCAGAGGAGTGAGCTGGGTTAGAAGCGGAGCTGGGAGTGAAATCACCCTCTGAACTGAGAAGGAGGGCTAAAACCCATACTGAAATCAAATCTATGTAGCCAGCATAGAAATCACGAACTAAACTTGGAACCGGGCTAGAAACATGGTCGGAACCTGGACTTGGAACTGGACTAGGAGCAGGTTTGGAACTTGGACTTGGACGAGGAACTAGACGGGGACTTGGAGCAGGACTGGGAACAGGACTGTGAACAGGACTGGGAACCGGTCAGAGAACCGGATTGGGAGCAGGACTGGGAACAGTATTGAGAACCGGATAGGGAGCAGGACTGGGAACCGCATTGGGAGCAGGACTGGGAACTGGATTGGGAACAGGATTGAGAGCAGGACTAGAAACAGGACTGGGAACTGGATTGGGAACCAGACTGAGAACCGGACTAGGAGGAGGACTGAGAACTGGATTGGGAACCGTCCGTCGAATAGGGCAGAAATCTGGACATGGACTTGGACATGGACTAGGACTAGGGCAGGAACCTGGGCATGGACTAGGACTAGGGCAGGAACCAGTACATTGACATGGATTAGGATTAGAGCAGGAACCTGGATATGGACATGGACTAGAACTAGGGCAGGAGCCTGGACATGGACTTTGACAGGAACCTGAACATGAAATCAATTTTGCTCTAAAACATGGGCTACAACTTGGGATGGAGGTCATTCCGTGGACTTCAGATATGGAGTGGGCTTGAGAAGAGGCCATCCCGTGGGCCTCTGACTTGAACTTCACTTTGGAGGAGGTCAACCTATGGATCTCAGACGTGGATTGGACAGGAGTGGAGGTTTCTTCGAGAACCTCCGATATGAGCAGGCCAGGAGAGGAGGTTTCCTCTTGATTCTCTGGCTGGAGCTCGGTTCTGGAGGTCGCCTTGTTAACCTACCTGAGCAGCTCCGCTGTGGAGACCTTCTGCTGGGCCTCCGGCTGGAGCTTGGGGCTGGAGGTCGCCACGTTAACCTCCCTGAGCAGCTCCGCTGTGGAGACCTTCTGCTGGGCCTCCGGCTGGAGCTCGCCACGTTAACCTCCCTGAGAAGCTCTGCTGTGGAGACCTTCTGCTGGGCCTCCGGCTGGAGCTCGGGGCTGGAGGTTTTCTCGTGGACCTCCGATATGAGCAGGCCGGGAGAAGAGGTTTCCTCTTGATTCTCGTGCTGCTGCTTGGGGCAGGAGGTCGCCTTTTTAACCTCTCTGAGCAGCTCAGCTGTGGAGACCTTCTGCTGGGCCTCTGTCTGGAGCTCGGGCTGGAGGTCGCCATCTTAACCTCCAGTTGTAGCTCCCTTGAGGAGACTTCCTGCTGGGTCTCCGGCCGGAGCTCGGGGCTGGTGGTCGCCATGTTAACCTCCAGTTGTAGCTCCCTTGAGGAGTCTTCCTGCTGGGTCTCCGGCTGGAGCTCGGGGCTGGAGGTCGCCATGTTAACCTCCAGTTGTAGCTCCCTTGAGGAGACCTCCTGCTTGGTCTCCGGCTGGAGCTTGGGGCTGGCGGTCGCAATGTTAACCTCCAGTTGTAGCTCCCTTGAGGAAACCTCCTGCTGGGTCTCCTGCTGGAGCTCTGAGTGTGGCCGCTGGTGGAGCCGCTCATGCACCCGCCAGCTGCCCTTGAAACAGCTTTGGGAGCAGAAGCAGCTGCTCCTTACTCCCTGGTTCCTGCAGGTGGGGCACTGCAGGATGGCTGGTCGGGTGCATCCCTCGGTGGAACACTCCTGGTTTTGGGGATGAGAGGTGCAGGCCGCCACGTTAGCCCGCTTACTCCCATAATGTTCCAGGAAAGAGTGGCTAGGTTGTTCACCCAGACGGTCCTTCCCCAAAAAGGTCCTGAGGTCGGGTTGGAAGTCTGGGTTTCCGAACACCTGGACCAGGAGATCCACAAAGCCCGAAACTGTCGTGAGCTTCGTGAATCCACTGGCACGGTGAAGCTCCACCCAGTGGCGAGCAGAGCTGACCAAACGAGAGAGAAGGAACCCCACCCACTGTTCATTGTCGGGCTTGGGGTCCTCCAAACTCAGAAAATATATTTGGGCCTGTAAAAAAAAACATTGCGGCCTAGTGGCAAAACCGTCATAGGCATCGGGGGGATAAACAAAAGGACCATTGGGGAAAACAATTGAATTGTACACAGGCATTTTAAATGTGGCGTGGCGTGGTGTGCCCTAACTTTCCCCGCTGCATCCATTTTTTGGGCAGAATATTCTGTTACGACTCCGGGGTTAAGAGGGAGACAGGATTCACTCGCAGGGGAAAGTGGTCAGTTTATTAGGCACAAACAAAAGGGCACATTCAAAAGTGATGGGACAACAACACAAAAAATACAAAGATAAGCACGTCACCCTTCGAAAAGGGGGTTAGCTGCAGATGAGAACACTTACAGGGCAAAAAACCCAGGAAATCATGAAACAGTAATCCAAAGGCTTACAGGGCAAAAATCCAGGAAATCATGAACCAGTAATCCAAAGGCTTACAGGGCAAAAATCCTGGAAGTAGCGAGACATGAATTCAAGAACCCGGGAACACCTGGTAAACAAAACCTAGGAAAAACTCAGATTCTTTAGCTTCATCGCTACCCATCATTATCATCAGGGACATATAGTTACGTTTAGCTATCATGAGTCACTTTTAATTATTCTTAATCAATACTCCGCGATGAAGTGGACACAAATAGGGGTTTTAGTAACAAAGGTAATCAAAATCAAATAAGAAGAAACGCACGACACCTGGAAACAATAATCAGACAATAACGGGAGAACCAATGACAGAACATGGAGGAAACATAATGTGACACAAAAACTACGGACCAATAAGGAAGCGGGGGAAGAGACATGATGTAAACAAATAGGAGCACATGGCAACATAAACAAAACCAGACCCTTTGTGAATGGAATGTCCATTGGAGAGTTTTTTAAAAGTGCTAGAAAGCGCGCAGATATGCTGCTCCGTAGTGGGGCAGCGAGATATGCTGCTCCTTCCCGGAGCAGCGATTGGCAAGAGCTAACAGAGCCCCCCCCTAAGGCGCAGCTCCCGAAGCGCCGCAAGTTTTTTGTCTGTTCTGGCGGACCCGGGCCCCTGGGCAGGATTGGCACATCTGCCCCCCTGGACCCGAGGCTGGTGCAGTTCAATGTCCTGCAGCCAGAGCCGAATGTGTCGTGTTGTGGATGAGAACTTGGACGAGAACTTGGACTGGTGCTTGAACCAATGCTTGTCCTGGATCTCAGAGCTGTGCGTGACCTGGTGTTTGGCCTGGAGCTCGGAGCTGCACGTGACCTGGTGTTTGGCCTGGATCTCGGAGCTGCATGTGACCTTGTGTTTGTCCTGGACCTCCGAGCTGGGCGTGACCTGGCGCTTTGTCTGGAACCCGGACTGGAACCAGGACTGGATTCCGATTCAGCTCCTGGATTAGGGACAGGCACAGAGACAGACTGGGAAATGGGACAGAAAATAGGACAGAGGATGGGACAGAGAACTGGGTATGGAACTGGAAAGAGAACTGGACTGGAACCTGAACTGGAAATTAGATTGAAAACAGGGCTAGAATCAGAGACAGGCTTGGAGACTGGACAGAGAATTAGATTAGACCCAGAACCATAAACAGATTCAAAAACTTGGTTGGAAACAGGGCTGGAAATTAAATTGGAGACAGTGGAGGAGACAGTGGAGGAGACAGTGGAGTGAGTTGGGTTGGAAACGGAGCTGGAAACGGAACTGGGAATTAGATCAGCCTCCGAACTGAGAATGAGAGCAAAGACAGCATTGGAGATTGGGCTAGAGACAGAGGAAGGGACAGGGCTGGAGACAGAGGAGGAGACAGAGCTGTAGACTGAGGAGGAGTCAGGGCTGGAGACTGAGGAGGAGTCAGGGATGGAGTCAGAGGAGTGAGCTGGGTTAGAAGAGGAGCTGGGAGTGAAATCACCCTCTGAACTGAGAAGGAGGGCTAACACCCATCCCGAAATCAAACCTATGTAGCCAGCATAGACATCTGGAACTAAACTTTTAACCGGGCTAGAAACATGGTCGTAACCTGGACTTGGAACTGGACTAGGAGCAGGTTCGGAACTTGGACTTGGACGAGGAACTAGACGGGGACTGGGAGCAGAACTGGGAACAGGATTGAGAACCTGATTGGGAGCAGGAATGGGAACAGGATTGGGAGCAGGACTGGGAACAGGATTGAGAAACGGACTGGGAGCAGGACTGGGAACCAGATTGGGTGCAGGACTGGGATCCGGATTGGGAACAGGATTGAGAACGGGACTGGAAACAGTACTGGGAACTGGATTGGGAACCGGACTGAGAAAAGGACTAGGAGAAGGACTGAGAAATGGATTGGGAACCGTCCTTCGAATAGGGCAGAAATCTGGACATGGACTTGGACATGGACTAGGGCAGGAACCTGGACATGGACTTGCATATGGACTAGGACTAGGGCAGGACCTGGACATGGACATGGATTAGGATTAGGGCAGGAACCTGGATATGGACATGGACTAGGATTAGGGCAGGAACCTGTACATGGACTTGGACAGGAACCTGAACATGGACTCAATTTTGCTCTTAATCATGGGCTAGGACTTGGAATGGAGGTCATCCCGTGGACCTCAGATATGGACTGGGCTTGAGAAGAGGCCATCCCGTGGGCCTCTGACTTGAACTTGACTTTGGAGGAGGTAAACCAGTGGACCTCAGACATGGATTGGACAGGAGTGGAGGTTTCTTCTAGAACCTCCATTATGAGCAGGCCAGGAGAGGAGGTTTTCTCTTGATTCTCTTGCTGGAGCTCGGGGCTGGAGGACGCCTTGTTAACCTCCCTGAGCAGCTCCACTGTGAAGACCTTCTGCTGGGCCTCCGGCTGCAGCTCAGGGCTGGAGGTCGCCATGTTAACCTCCAGTTGTAGCTCCCTTGAGGAGACTTCCTGCTGGGTCTCCGGCTGGATCTCGGGGCTGGAGGTCGCCATTTTAACCTCCAGTTGTAGCTCCCTTGAGGAGACTTCCTGCTGGGTCTCCGGCTGGAGCTCGGGGCTGGAGGTCGCCATGTTAACCTCCAGTTGTAACTCCCTTGAGGAGACCTCCTGCTGGGTCTCCTGCTGGAGCTCTGAGGGTGCCCGCTCGTGGAGCCGCTCATGCACCCACCAGCTGCCCTTGAAACAGCTTTGGGAGCAGAAGTAGCTGCTCCTTACTCCCTGGTTCATGAAGGTGGGGCACTGCAGGATGGCTGGTCGGGTGCATCCCTCGGTGGAACACTCCTGGTTTTGGGGATGAGAGGGGCAGGCCACCACGTTAGCCCGCTAACTCCCATAATGTTCCAGGAAAGAGTGGCTAGGTCGGTCGCTCAGACGGTCCTTCCCCAAAAAGGTCCTGAGGTCGTGTTGGATGTCTGGGCTTCCGAACACCTGGACCAGGAGATCCACAAAGCCCGAAACTGTTGTGAGATTTGTGGAGCCACTGGCAAGGTGAAGCTCCGCCCAGTGGCGAGCAGAGGCGACCAAACGAGAGAGAAGGAACCCCACCCACTGTTCCTCGTCGGGCTTGGGGTCCTCCAAACTCATTAAATATATTTGGGCCTGTAAAAAAAAACATTGCGGCCAAGTGGCAAAGCCGTCGGAGGCATCGGGGGGATAAACAAAGGTCCATTGGGGAAAAAAAATTGAATTGCACACAGGCATTTTAAATGTGGCGTGGCGTGGCATGGCGTGGCGTGCCCTCACTTTCCCCGCTGCATCCATTTTTTGTGCGGAGTATTCTGTTGCGACACCGGGGTTAAGAGGGAGACAGGATGCACTCGCAGGGGAAAGTGGTCAGTTTATTAGGCACAAACAAAAGGGCACATTCAAAAGTGATGGGACAACAACACAAAAAATACAAAGATAAGCACGTCACCCTTCCAAAAAGGGGTTAGCCGCAGATGAGAACACTTACAGGGCAAAAAACCCAGGAAATCATGAAACAGTAATCCAAAGGCTCTCAGGGCAAAAATCTAGGAAATCATGAAACAGTAATCCAACGGCTAACAGAGCAAAAAACCAGGAAATTATGATGCAGTAGTCCAAAGGCTTATAGGGCAAAAATCCAGGATATCATGAAACAGTAATCCAACCTTTACAGGGCAATAATCCAGGAAATCAAGAAACAGTAATCCAAAGGCTTACAGGGCAAAAATCCAGGAATTAGCGGGACATGAATTCAAGAACCCGGGAACACCTTGTAAACAAAACCTATGAAAAACTATGATTCTTTAGCTTCTTCGCTACCCATCATTATCATCAGGGACATATAGTTACGTTTAGCTATCATGAGTCACTTTTAGTTATTCTTAATCAATACTCCGCGATGAAGTGGACACAAATAGGGGTTTTAGTTTAAAAGGTAATCAAAAGGAAATAAGAAGAAACGCACGACACCTGGAAACAATAATCAGACAATAATGGGGGAACCAATGACAGAACATGGGACGAAACATAATGTGACACAAACCCAACGGACCAATAAGGAAGCGGGGGAAGAGACATGACGTAAACAAAAAGGAGCACATGGCAACATAAACAAAACCAGAGTCTTTGTGAATGGAATGTCCATTGGAGAGTTTTTTAAAAGCGCTAGAAAGCGCACTGATATGCTGCTCCGTAGTGGGGCAGCGAGATATGATGCTCCTTCCCGGAGCAGCGATTGGCAAGAGCTAACAGAGCCCCCCCCCAAGGCGCAGCTCCCGAAGCGCCGCAAGTTTTGTCTGTTCTGGCGGACCCGGGCCCCTGGGCAGGATTGGCACATCTGCCCCCCTGGACCCGAGGCTGGTGCAGTTCAATGTCCTGCAGCCAGAGCCGAATGTGTCGTGGACGAGAACTTGGACGAGAACTTGGACGAGAACTTGGACGAGAACTTGGACTGGTGCTTGAACCGATGCTTGTCCTGGATCTCAGAGCTGCATGTGACCTGGTGTTTGGCCTGGAGCTCGGAGCTGCGCGTGACCTGGTGTTTGGCCTGGATCTCGGAGCTGCATGTGACCTGGTGTTTGGCCTGGACCTCCGAGCTGCGCGTGACCTGGCGCTTTGTCTGGAACCTGGACTGGAACCAGGACTGGATTCCGATTCAGCTCCTGGATTAGGGACAGGCACAGAGACAGACTGGGAAATGGGACAGAAAATAGGACAGAGGATGGGACAGAGAACTGGGTATGGAACTGGAAAGAGAACTGGACTGGACCCTGAACTGGAAATTAG
Organism: Cranoglanis bouderius; assembly: GCA_023630585.1. Taxonomy (NCBI): domain Eukaryota; kingdom Metazoa; phylum Chordata; class Actinopteri; order Siluriformes; family Cranoglanididae; genus Cranoglanis; species Cranoglanis bouderius. The sequence goes on from JAMFTF010000056.1 coordinate 76,510, forward strand.
AGTGAAAACAGGGCTAGAATCAGAGACAGGCTTGGACACTGGACAGAGAATTAGATTAGACCCAGAACCATAAACAGATTCAAAAACCTGGTTGGAAACAGGGCTGGAAATTAAATTGGAGACAGTGGAGGAGACAGTGGAGGAGACAGTGGAGGAGACAGTGGAGTGAGTTGGGTTTGAAACGGAGCTGGAAACGGAACTGGGAATTAGATCCGCCTCCGAACTGAGAATGAGAGCAAAGACAGCATTGGAGATTGGGCTGGAGACAGAGGAAGGGACAGGGCTGGAGACAGATGAGGAGACAGGGCTGTAGACTGAGGAGGAGTCAGGGCTGGAGACTGAGGAGGAGTCAGGGCTGGAGTCAGAGGAGTGAGCTGGGTTAGAAGAGGAGCTGTGAGTGAAATCACCCTCTGAACTGAGAAGGAGTGCTAACACCCATCCCGAAATCAAACCTATGTAGCCAGCATAGAAATCAGGAACTAAACTTGGAACAGGGCTAGAAACATGGTCAGAACCTGGACTTGGAACTGGACTAGGAGCAGGTTTGGAACTTGGACTTGGACGAGGAACTAGACGGGGACTGGGAGCAGAACTGGGAACAGGACTGTGAACAGGACTGGGTACCGGACTGAGAACCGGATTGGGAGCAGGACTGGGAACAGGACTGGGAGCAGGACTGGGAACAGGATTGGGAGCAGGACTGGGAACAGGATTGAGAAACGGATTGGGAGCAGCCCTGGGAACCGGATTGGGAGCAGGACTGGGAACCGGATTGGGAACAGGTTTGGGAACCGTCCTTCGAATAGGCAGAAATCTGGACATGGACTTGGACATGGACTAGGACTAGGGCAGGACCTGGACATGGACATGGATTAGGATTAGGGCAGGAACCTGGATATGGACATGGACTAGGACTAGGGCAGGAACCTGTACATGGACTTGGACAGGAACCTGAAGATTGACTCAATTTTGCTCTAAAACATGGGCTAGGACTTGGAATGGAGGACATCCCGTGGACCTCAGATATGGACTGGGCTTGAGAAGAGGCCATCCCGTGGGCCTCTGACTTGAACTTGACTTTGGAGGAGGTCAACCCGTGGACCTCAGACATGGATTGGACAGGAGTGGAGGTTTCTTCTAGAACCTCCGATATGAGCAGGCCAGGAGAGGAGGTTTCCTCTTGATTCTCTTGCTGGAGCTTGGTGCTGGAGGTCACCTTGTTAACCTCCCTGAGCAGCTCCGCTGGGGAGACCTTCTGCTGGGTCTCCGGCTGGAGCTCGGGGCTGGAGGTCGCCATGTTAACCTCCAGTTGTAGTTCCCTTGAGGAGACTTCCTGCTTGGTCTCCGGCTGGAGCTCGGGGCTGGAGGTCGCCATGTTAACCTCCAGTTGTAGCTCCCTTGAGGTGACCTCCTGCTGGGTCTCCTGCTGGAGCTCTGAGGGTGCCCGCTCGTGGAGCCGCTCATGCACCCACCAGCTGCCCTTGAAACAGCTTTGGGAGCAGAAGTAGCTGCTCCTTACTCCCTGGTTCCTGAACGTGGGGCACTGCAGGATGGCTGGTCGGGTGCATCCCTCGGTGGAACACTCCTGGTTTTGGGGATGAGAGGGGCAGGCCGCCACGTTAGCCCGCTAACTCCCATAATGTTCCAGGAAAGAGTGGCTAGGTCGGTCGCCCAGATGATCCTACCCCAAAAAGGTCCTGAGGTCGGGTTGGATGTCTGGGCTTCCGAACACCTGTACCAGGAGATCCACAAAGCCCGAAACTGTTGTGAGCTTTGTGGATCCACTGGCAAGGTGAAGCTCCGCCCAATGGCGAGCAGAGCCGACCAAACGAGGGAGAAGGAACCCCACCCACTGTTCCTCGTCGGGCTTGGGGTCCTCCAAACTCAGAAAATATATTTGGGCCTGTAAAAAAACAACATTGCGGCCTAGTGGCAAAGCCGTCATAGGCGTCGGGGGGATAAACAAAGGTCCATTGGGGAAAAAAAATTGAATTGTACACAGGCATTTTAAATGTGGCGTGGCGTGGCATGGCGTGGCGTGGCATGGCGTGGCGTGCCCTCACTTTCCCCGCTGCATCCATTTTTTGGGCGGAGTATTCCGTTACGACACCGGGATTAAGAGGGAGACAGGATGCACTCGCAGGGTAAAGTGGTCAGTTTATTAGGTACAAACAAAAGGGCACATTCAAAAGTGATGGGACAACAACACAAAAAATACAAAGATAAGCACGTCACCCTTCCAAAAAGGGGTTAGCCGCAGATGAGAACACTTACAGGGCAAAAAACCCAGGAAATCATGAAACAGTAATCCAAAGGCTTTCAGGGCAAAAATCCAGGAAATCATGAAACAGTAATCCAAAGCTTTACAGGGCAAAAATCCAGGAAATCAAGAAACAGTAATCCAAAGGCTTACAGGGCAAAAATCCAGGAAAACATGAAAGAGTAATCCAAAGGCTTACATGGCAAAAATCCTGGAAGTAGCGAGACATGAATTCAAGAACCCGGGAACACCTGGTAAACAAAACCTATGAAAAACTATGATTCTTTAGCTTCCTCGCTACCCATCATTATCATCAGGGACATATAGTTACGTTTAGCTATCATGAGTCACTTTTAGTTATTCTTAATCAATACTCCGCGATGAAGTGGACACAAATAGGGGTTTTAGTAACAAAGGTAATCAAAAGGAAATAAGAAGTAACGCACAACACCTGGAAACAATAATCAGACAATAATTGGAGAACCAATGACAGAACATGGAGGAAACATAATGGGACACAAACCCAACGGACCAATAAGGAAGCGGGGGAAGAGACATGACGTAAACAAAAAGGAGCACATGGCAACATAAACAAAACCAGAGTCTTTGTGAATGGAATGTCCATTGGAGAGTTTTTTTAAAAGCGCAAGAAAGCGCACAGATATGCTGCTCCATAGTGGGGCAGCGAGATATGCTGGTCCTTCCCAGAGCAGCGATTGGCAAGAGCTAACAGCGCCCCCCCCTCCCCAAGGCGCGGCTCCCGAATCGCCGCAAGTTTTGTCTGTTCTGCCCACCCGGGCCCCTGGGCAGGATTGGCACATCTGCTCCCCTGGACCCGAGGCTAATGCAGTTTTATGCGCGTGACCTGGTGTTTGGCCTGGATCTCGGAGCTGCGCGTGACCTGGTGTTTGGCCTGGACCTCCGAACTGCGCGTGACCTGGCGCTTTGTCTTGGTGACTGGACACAGAATTAGATTAGACCCAGAACCATAAACAGATTCAAAAACTTGGTTGGAAACAGGGCTGGAAATTAAATTGGAGACAGTGGAGGAGACAGTGGAGGAGAAAGTGGAGTGAGTTGGGTTGGAAACGGAGCTTGAAACGGAACTGGGAATTAGATCAGCCTCCGAACTGAGAATGAGAGCAAAGACAGCATTGGAGATTCGGCTGGAGACAGAGGAAGGGACAGGGCTGGAGACTGAGGAGGAGACAGGGCTGGAGACTGAGGAGGAGACAGGGCTGGAGTCAGAGGAGTGAGCTGGGTTAGAAGCGGAGCTGGGAGTGAAATCACCCTCTGAACTGGGAAGGAGGGCTAACACCCATCCCGAAATCAAACCTATGTAGCCAGCATAGAAATCAGGAACTGAACTTGGAACTGAACTAGGAATATGCTCGGAACCTGCGCTTGGACTTGCAACTGGACTAGGAACTAAACTAGGCACCGGGCTAGAAACATGGTCGGAACCTGGACTTGGAACTGGACTAGGAGCAGGTTTGTAACTTGGACTTGGACGAGGAACTAGACGGGGACTGGGAGCAGAACTGGGAACAGGACTGTGAACCGGACTGAGAACAGGATTGGGAGCAGGACTGGGAACAGGATTGGGAGCAGGACTGGAAACAGGATTGAGAACCGGATTGGGAGCAGGACTGGGAAATGGATTGGGAGAAGGACTGAGAACTGGATTGGGAACTGTCCTTCGAATAGGGCAGAAATCTTGACATGGACTTTGACATGGACTAGGACTAGGGCAGGAACCTGGACATGGACTAGGACTAGGGCAGGAACCTGGACATGGACATGGATTAGGATTAGGGCAGGAAACTGGACATGGACATGGACTAGGACTAGGGCAGGAACTTGGACATGGACTCAATTTTGCTCTAAAACATGGGCTAGGACTTGGAATGGAGGTCATCCCGTGGACCTCAGATATGGACTGGGCTTGAGAAGAGGCCATCCCGAGGTCCTCTGACTTGAACTTGACTTTGGAGGAGGTCAACCCGTGGACCTCAGACATGGATTGAACAGGACTGGAGGTTTCTTCTAACCTAGGAAAAACTACGATTCTTTAGCTTCCTCGCTACCCATCATTATCATCAGGGACATATAGATACGTTTAGCTATCATGAGTCACTTTTAATTATTGTTAATCAATACTCCGCGATGAAGTGGACACAAATAGGGGTTTTAGTAACAAAGGTAATCAAAATCAAATAAGAAGAAAAGCACGACACCTGGAAACATGAAACAGTAATCCAAAGGCTTACAGGGCAATAATCAAGGAAGTAGCGAGACATGAATTCAAGAACCCGGGAACGCTGGGTAAACAAAAACTTAAGAACTAGCGCAAGGACCAGGGAACACCTGGTAAACAAAACCTAGGAAAAACTACGATTCTTTAGCTTCCTCGCTACCTATCATTATCATCAGGGACATATAGTTACGTTTAGCTATCACGACTCACTTTTAGTTATTCTTAATCAATACTCCGTGATGAAGTGGACACAAATAGGGGTTTTAGTAACAAAGGTAATCAAAAGGAAATAAGAAGAAACGCACGACACCTGGAAACAATAATCAGACAATAACGGGAGAACCAATGACAGAACATGGGAGGAAACATACTGTGACACAAACCCAACGGACCAATAAGGAAGCGGGGGAAGAGACATGACGAAAACAAAAAGGAGCACATGGCAACGTAAACAAAATCAGAGTCTTTGTGAATGGAATGTCCATTGGAGAGTTTTTTAAAAGTGCTAGTAAGCGCGCAGATATGCTGCTCCGTAGCGGGTCAGCCAGATATGCAGATCCTTCCCGGAGCAGCGATTGGCGAGAGCTAACAATCTGCAAGTAATTACCAATAAAAGTATACAATCATTATGTACAATCATATTGTACATAAGTGCTCCTATTTGAAGTAATCTAATCGTGTTTTCTTCTGAAATTTAGGTTAGTTGAATACATTTTAAATAGGAGCTTCAGTTGCTTGAATCACTCAAAACCACCCCAACAAATTGAACTTACCAACTTATTCAGGAAGGTCAGTCCCATTGTTAGGGTATTAATTGTGACCATAATGCTGACTGTATTCTTCAGGAAAACTTCATCTGCAAATAATTACCAATAAAAGTATACAATCATTACATATCTGCTATTGTACAAAGCAAAAACTTTATACAATAGTACAAAGGAAAGCTGCAGTAAATCTGATACAATTAGGGTTACACATAGAGATACTTTGCAGTGGTCATAGAAGACAGTGAAGTCAAATAAACAGATGAGAATACTCCAAATCGAAGCACTTATAAATATATTGTACATAAGTGATCCTATCTGAAGTAATCTAATCGTGTTTTCTTCTGAAATTGAGGTTAGTTGAATACATTTTAAAAAGTAGCTTCAGTTGCTTGAATCACTCAAAACCACCCCAACAAATTGATCTTACCAACTTATTCAGGAAGGTCAGTCCCATTGTTAGGGTATTAATTGTGACCATAATGCTGACTGTATTCTTCAGGGAATCTTCATCTGCAAATAATTACCAATAAAACTATACAATCATTACATATCTACTATTGTACAAAGCAAAAACTTAATACAATACTACTAAGAAAAACTGCAGTAAATCTGATACAATTAGGGTAACACATAGAGATACATTGCAGTGGTCATAGAAGACAGTGAAGTCAAATACACAGATGAGAATACTCCAAATCGAACCACTTATAAATATATTGTACATAAGTGCTCCTATTTGAAGTAATCTACTCGTGTTTTCTTCTGAAATTGAGTTTAGTTGAATACATTTTAAAAAGTAGCTTCAGTTGCTTGAATCACTCAAAACCACCACAACAAAGTGAACTTACCAACTTATTCAGGAAGGTCAGTCCCATTGTTAGGGTACCAATTGTGACAATAATGCTGACTGTATTCTTCAGGGAAACTTCATCTGCAAATAATTTCCAATAAAAGTATACAATCATTACATATCTGGTATTGTACAAAGCAACAACTTTATACAGTAGTACAAAGTAAAACTGCAATAAATCTGATACAATTAGGGTAACACATAGAGATACATTGCAGTGGTCATAGAAGACAGTGAAGTCAAATACACAGATGAGAATACCACAAAAAGAAGCATTCATAAATATATTGTACATGAGTGCTCCTATTTGAAGTAATCTAATCGTGTTTTCTTCTGAAATTCAGTTTAGTTGAATACATTTTAAAAAGTAGCATAGCTTCAGGTGCTTAAATTACTCAAAACCACCCCAACAAATTGAACTTACCAACTTATTCAGGAAGGTCAGTCCCATTGTTAGAGTATTAATTGTGACCATAATGCTGACTGTATTCTTCAGGGAAACTTCATCTGCCAATAATTACCAATAAAACTATACAATCATTACATATCTGCTATTGTATAAAGCAAAAACGTTATACTATAGTACAAAGTAAAACAGCAGTAAATCTGATACAATTAGGGTAACACATAGAGATACTTTGCAGTGGTCATAGAAGACAGTGAAGTCAAATAAACAGATGAGAATACTCCAAATCGAACCACTTATAAATATATTGTACAAAAGTGATCCTATCTGAAGTAATCTAATCGTGTTTTCTTCTGAAATTGAGGTTAGTTGAATACATTTTAAAAAGTAGCTTCAGTTGCTTGAATCACTCAAAACCACCCCAACAAATTGAACTTACCAACTTATTCAGGAAGGTCAGTCCCATTGTTAGGGTATTAATTGTGACCATAATGCTGACTGTATTCTTCAGGGAAACTTCATCTGCAAATAATTACCAATAAAACTATACAATCAATACATATCTGCTATTGTATAAAGTAAAAACGTTATACTATAGTACAAAGTAAAACTGCAGTAAATCTGATACAATTAGGGTAACACATAGAGATACATTGCAGTGGTCATAGAAGACACTGAAGTCAAATACACAGATGAGAATAGTCCAAATCGAACCACTTATAAATATATTGTACATAAGTGATCCTATCTGAAGTAATCTAATCGTGTTTTCTTCTGAAATTGAGTTTAGTTGAATTCATTTTAAAAACTAGCTTGAATCACTCAAAACTACCCCAACAAATTGAACTTACCAACTTATTCAGGAAGGTCAGTCCCATTGTTAGGGTATTAATTGTCACAGTAATGCTGACTGTATTCTTCAGGGAAACTTCATCTGCAAATAATTACCAATAAAAGTATACAATCATTACATATCTGCTATTGTACAAAGCAAAAACTTTATCAATAGTACAAAGTAAAACTGCAGTAAATCTGATAAAATTAGCGAAACTCATAGAGATACACTGCAGTGGTCATAGAAGACAGTGAAGTCAAATACACAGATGAGAATACTCCAAATCAAACCACTTATAAATATATTGTACATAAGTGCTCCTATCTGAAATAATCTAATCGTGTTTTCTTCTGAAATTGAGTTTAGTTGAATTCATTTTAAAAATTAGCTTCAGTTGCTTGAATCACTCAAAACTACCCCAACAAATTGAACTTACCAACTTATTCAGGAAGGTCAGTCCCATTATTAGGGTAATAATTGTCACAATAATGCTGACTGTATTCTTCAGGGAAACTTCATCTGTACTAATTACCAATAAAAGTATACAATCATTACATATCTGCTATTGTACAAAGCAAAAACTTTATACAATAGTACAAAGGAAAGCTGCAGTAAATCTGCTACAATTAGGGTAACACATAGAGATACATTGCAGTGGTAAGTCAAATACACAGATGAGAATACTCCAAATCGAACCACTTATAAATATATTGTACATAAGTGCTCCTATCTGAAGTAATCTAATCGTGTTTTCTTCTGAAATTGAGTTTAGTTGAATTCATTTTAAAAACTATCTTCAGTTGCTTGAATCAATCAAAACTACCCCAACAAATTGAACTTACCAACTTATTCAGGAAGGTCAGTCCCATTGTTAGGGTATTAATTGTGAAATAATGCTGACTGTATTCTTCAGGGAAACTTCATCTGTACTAATTACCAATAAAACTATACAATCATTACATATCTGTTATTGTACAAAGCAAAAACTTTATACAATAGTACAAAGGAAAACTGCAGTAAATCTGATACAATTAGGGTAACACATAGAGATACAATGCAGTGGTCATAGAAGACTGTGAAGTCAAATACACAGATGAGAATACCTCAAAAAGAAGCATTCATAAATATATTGTACATAAGTGCTCCTATTTGAAGTAATCTAATCGTGTTTTCTTCTGAAATTGAGTTTAGTTGAATACATTTTAAAAAGTAGCTTCAGATGCTTGAATCACTCAAAACCACACCAACAAATTGAACTTACCAACTTATTCAGGAAGGTCAGTCCCATTGGTAGGGTATTAATTGTCACAATAATGCTGACTGTATTCTTCAGGGAAACTTCATCTGTACTAATTACCAATAAAAGTATACAATCATTGCATATCTGCTATTGTACAAAGCAAAAACTTTGTACAATAGTACAAAGGAAAACTGCAGTAAATCTGATACAATTAGGGTAACACATAGAGATACATTGCAGTGGTAATAGAAGACTGTGAAGCCAAATACACAGATGAGAATACTCCAAATCGAACCACTTATAAATATATTGTACATAAGTGCTCCTATTTGAAGTAATCTAATCATGTTTTCTTCTGAAATTGAGTTTAGTTGAATACATTTTAAAAAGTAGCTTCAGTTGCTTGAATCACACAAAACCACTCCAACAAATTGTACTTACCAACTTATTCAGGAACGTCAGTCCCATTGTTAGGGTATTAATTCTGACAATAATGCTGACTGTATTCTTCAGGGAAACTTCATCTGTACTAATTACCAATAAAACTAAACAATCATTACATATCTGCTATTGTACAAAGCAAAAACTTTATACAATAGTACAAAGGAAAACTGCAGTAAATCTGATACAATTAGGGTAACACATAGAGATACATTGCAGTGGTCATAGAAGACAGTGAAGTCAAATACACAGATGAGAATACTCCAAATCGAAGCACTTATAAATATATTGTACATAAGTGCTCCTATCTGAAGTAATCTTATCATGTTTTCTTCTGAAATTGAGTTTAATTGAATACATTTTGAAAAGTAGCTTCAGTTGCTTGAATCACCCAAAACCGCCCCAACAAATTGAACTTACCAACTTATTCAGGAAGGTCAGTCCCATTGTTAGGGTATTAATTGTGACAATAATGCTGACTGTATTCTTCAGGGAAACTTCATCTGTACTAATTACCAATAAAAGTATACAATCATTACATATCTGCTATTGTACAAAGCAAAAACATTGTACAATAGAACAAAGTAAAACTGCAATAAATCTGATACAATTAGGGGACCACATAGAGATACATTGCAGTGGTCATAGAAGACAGTGAAGTCAAATACACAGATTAGAATACCTCAAAAAGAAGCACTTTTGAATATATTGTACATAAGTGCTCCTATCTGAAGTAATCTAATCGTGTTTTCTTCTGAAATTGAGTTTAGTTGAATACATTTTAAAAAGTAGCATCAGTTGCTTGAATCAATCAAAACCACCCCAACAAATTGAACTTACCAACTTATTCAGGAAGGTCAGTCCCATTGTTAGGGTATTAATTGTGACAATAACGCTGACTGTATTCTTCAGGGAAACTTCATCTGCAAATAATTACCAATAAAAGTATACAATCATTAAATATCTGCTATTGTACAAAGCAAAAACTTTATACAATAGTACAAAGTAAAACTGCAGTAAATCTGATACAATTAGGGTAACACATAGAGATACATTGCAGTGGTCATAGAAGACAGTGAAGTCAAATACACAGATGAGAATACCTCAAAAAGAAGCATTCATAAATATATTGTACATAAGTGCTCCTATTTGAAGTAATCTAATCGTGTTTTCTTCTGAAATTGAGTTTAGTTGAATACATTTTAAAAAGTAGCTTCAGTTGCTTGAATCACTCAAAACCACCCCAACAAATTGAACTTACCAACTTATTCAGGAAGGTCAGTCCCATTGTTAGGGTATTAATTGTGACAATAATGCTGACTGTATTCTTCAGGGAAACTTCATCTGCAAATAATTACCAATAAAAGTATACAATCATTACATATCTGCTATTGTACAAAGCAAAAACATTGTACAATAGTACAAAGTAAAACTGCAATAAATCTGATACAATTAGGGTAACACATAGAGATACATTGCAGTGGTCATAGAAGACAGTGAAGTCAAATACACAGATGAGAATACCTCAAAAAGAAGCATTCATAAATATATTGTACATGAGTGCTCCTATTTGAAGTAATCTAATCGTGTTTTCTTCTGAAATTGAGTTTAGTTGAATACATTTTAAAAAGTAGCTTCAGTTGCTTGAATCACCCAAAACCACCCCAACAAATTGAACTTACCAACTTATTCAGGAAGGTCAGTCCCATTGTTAGGGTATTAATTGTGACAATAATGCTGACTGTATTCTTCAGGGAAACTTCATCTGTACTAATTACCAATAAAAGTATACAATCATTACATATCTGCTATTGTACAAAGCAAAAACATTGTACAATAGTACAAAGTAAAACTGCAATAAATCTGATACAATTAGGGTAACACATAGAGATACTTTGCAGTGGTCATAGAAGACAGTGAAGTCAAATACACAGATGAGAATACTCCAAATCGAACCACTTATAAATATATTGTACATAAGTGCTCCTATTTGAAGTAATCTAATCGTGTTTTCTTCTGAAATTGAGTTTAGTTGAATACATTTTAAAAAGTAGCTTCAGTTGCTTGAATCACTCAAAACCACCCCAACAAATTGAACTTACCAACTTATTCAGGAAGGTCAGTCCCATTGTTAGGGTATTAATTGTGACAATAATGCTGACTGTATTCTTCAGGGAAACTTCATCTGCAAATAATTACCAATAAAACTATACAATCATTACATATCTGCTATTGTACAAAGCAAAAACATTGTACAATAGTACAAAGTAAAACTGCAGTAAATCTGATACAATTAGGGTAACACATAGAGATACATTGCAGTGGTAATAGAAGACTGTGAAGTCAAATACACAGATGAGAATACTCCAAATCGAACCACTTATAAATATATTGTACATAAGTGCTCCTATTTGAAGTAATCTAATCGTGTTTTCTTCTGAAATTGAGTTTAGTTGAATACATTTTAAAAAGTAGCTTCAGTTGCTTGAATCACTCAAAACCACCCCAACAAATTGAACTTACCAACTTATTCAGGAAGGTCAGTCCCATTGTTAGGGTATTAATTGTGACAATAATGCTGACTGTATTCTTCAGGGAAACTTCATCTGCAAATAATTACCAATAAAAGTATACAATCATTACATATCTGCTATTGTACAAAGCAAAAACTTTATACAATAGTACAAAGTAAAACTGCAGTAAATCTGATACAATTAGGGTAACACATAGAGATACATTGCAGTGGTCATAGAAGACAGTGAAGTCAAATACACAGATGAGAATACTCCAAATCGAAGCACTTTTGAATATATTGTACATAAGTGCTCCTATTTGAAGTAATCTAATCGTGTTTTCTTCTGAAATTGAGTTTAGTTGAATACATTTTAAAAAGTAGCTTCAGTTGCTTGAATCACTCAAAACCACCCCAACAAATTGAACTTACCAACTTATTCAGGAAGGTCAGTCCCATTGTTAGGGTATTAATTGTGACAATAATGCTGACTGTATTCTTCAGGGAAACTTCATCTGTACTAATTACCAATAAAAGTATACAATCATTACATATCTGCTATTGTACAAAGCAAAAACTTTATACAATAGTACAAAGTAAAACTGCAATAAATCTGATACAATTAGGGTAACACATAGAGATACATTGCAGTGGTCATAGAAGACAGTGAAGTCAAATACACAGATGAGAATACTCCAAATCGAACCACTTATAAATATATTGTACATAAGTGCTCCTATTTGAAGTAATCTAATCGTGTTTTCTTCTGAAATTGAGTTTAGTTGAATACATTTTAAAAAGTAGCTTCAGTTGCTTGAATCAATCAAAACTACCCCAAAAAATTGAACTTACCAACTTATTCAGGAAGGTCAGTCCCATTGTTAGGGTATTAATTGTGACAATAATGCTGACTGTATTCTTCAGGGAAACTTCATCTGTACTAATTACCAATAAAACTAAACAATCATTACATATCTGCTATTGTACAAAGCAAAAACTTTATACAATAGTACAAAGGAAAACTGCAGTAAATCTGATACAATTAGGGTAACACATAGAGATACATTGCAGTGGTCATAGAAGACTGTGAAGTCAAATACACAGATGAGAATACCTCAAAAAGAAGCATTCATAAATATATTGTACATAAGTGCTCCTATTTGAAGTAATCTAATCGTGTTTTCTTCTGAAATTGAGTTTAGTTGAATACATTTTAAAAAGTAGCTTCAGTTGCTTGAATCACTCAAAACCACACCAACAAATTGAACTTACCAACTTATTCAGGAAGGTCAGTCCCATTGGTAGGGTATTAATTGTCACAATAATGCTGACTGTATTCTTCAGGGAAACTTCATCTGTACTAATTACCAATAAAAGTATACAATCATTACATATCTGCTATTGTACAAAGCAAAAACATTGTACAATAGTACAAAGGAAAACTGCAGTAAATCTGATACAATTAGGGTAACACATAGAGATACATTGCAGTGGTAATAGAAGACTGTGAAGTCAAATACACAGATGAGAATACTCCAAATCGAACCACTTATAAATATATTGTACATAAGTGCTCCTATTTGAAGTAATCTAATCATGTTTTCTTCTGAAATTGAGTTTAGTTGAATACATTTTAAAAAGTAGCTTCAGTTGCTTGAATCACCCAAAACCACCCCAACAAATTGAACTTACCAACTTATTCAGGAAGGTCAGTCCCATTGTTAGGGTATTAATTGTGACAATAATGCTGACTGTATTCTTCAGGGAAACTTCATCTGTACTAATTACCAATAAAACTAAACAATCATTACATATCTGCTATTGTACAAAGCAAAAACATTGTACAATAGTACAAAGGAAAACTGCAGTAAATCTGATACAATTAGGGTAACACATAGAGATACATTGCAGTGGTCATAGAAGACAGTGAAGTCAAATACACAGATGAGAATACCTCAAAAAGAAGCACTTTTGAATATATTGTACATAAGTGCTCCTATTTGAAGTAATCTAATCGTGTTTTCTTCTGAAATTGAGTTTAGTTGAATACATTTTAAAAAGTAGCTTCAGTTGCTTGAATCAATCAAAACCACCCCAACAAATTGAACTTACCAACTTATTCAGGAAGGTCAGTCCCATTGTTAGGGTATTAATTGTGACAATAACGCTGACTGTATTCTTCAGGGAAACTTCATCTGCAAATAATTACCAATAAAAGTATACAATCATTAAATATCTGCTATTGTACAAAGCAAAAACTTTATACAATAGTACAAAGTAAAACTGCAGTAAATCTGATACAATTAGGGTAACACATAGAGATACATTGCAGTGGTCATAGAAGACAGTGAAGTCAAATACACAGATGAGAATACTCCAAATCGAACCACTTATAAATATATTGTACATAAGTGCTCCTATTTGAAGTAATCTAATCGTGTTTTCTTCTGAAATTGAGTTTAGTTGAATACATTTTAAAAAGTAGCTTCAGTTGCTTGAATCACCCAAAACCACCCCAACAAATTGAACTTACCAACTTATTCAGGAAGGTCAGTCCCATTGTTAGGGTATTAATTGTGACAATAATGCTGACTGTATTCTTCAGGGAAACTTCATCTGCAAATAATTACCAATAAAAGTATACAATCATTACATATCTGCTATTGTACAAAGCAAAAACATTGTACAATAGTACAAAGTAAAACTGCAATAAATCTGATACAATTAGGGTAACACATAGAGATACATTGCAGTGGTCATAGAAGACAGTGAAGTCAAATACACAGATGAGAATACCTCAAAAAGAAGCATTCATAAATATATTGTACATGAGTGCTCCTATTTGAAGTAATCTAATCGTGTTTTCTTCTGAAATTGAGTTTAGTTGAATACATTTTAAAAAGTAGCTTCAGTTGCTTGAATCACCCAAAACCACCCCAACAAATTGAACTTACCAACTTATTCAGGAAGGTCAGTCCCATTGTTAGGGTATTAATTGTGACAATAATGCTGACTGTATTCTTCAGGGAAACTTCATCTGCAAATAATTACCAATAAAAGTATACAATCATTACATATCTGCTATTGTACAAAGCAAAAACATTGTACAATAGTACAAAGTAAAACTGCAGTAAATCTGATACAATTAGGGTAACACATAGAGATACATTGCAGTGGTCATAGAAGACAGTGAAGTCAAATACACAGATGAGAATACCTCAAAAAGAAGCATTCATAAATATATTGTACATAAGTGCTCCTATTTGAAGTAATCTAATCGTGTTTTCTTCTGAAATTGAGTTTAGTTGAATACATTTTAAAAAGTAGCTTCAGTTGCTTGAATCACTCAAAACCACCCCAACAAATTGAACTTACCAACTTATTCAGGAAGGTCAGTCCCATTGTTAGGGTATTAATTGTGACAATAATGCTGACTGTATTCTTCAGGGAAACTTCATCTGCAAATAATTACCAATAAAAGTATACAATCATTACATATCTGCTATTGTACAAAGCAAAAACATTGTACAATAGTACAAAGTAAAACTGCAATAAATCTGATACAATTAGGGTAACACATAGAGATACATTGCAGTGGTCATAGAAGACAGTGAAGTCAAATACACAGATGAGAATACTCCAAATCGAACCACTTATAAATATATTGTACATAAGTGCTCCTATTTGAAGTAATCTAATCGTGTTTTCTTCTGAAATTGAGTTTAGTTGAATACATTTTAAAAAGTAGCTTCAGTTGCTTGAATCAATCAAAACCACCCCAAAAAATTGAACTTACCAACTTATTCAGGAAGCTCAGTCCCATTGTTAGGGTACCAATTGTGACAATGATGCTGACTGTATTCTTCAGGGAAACTTCATCTGCAAATAATTACCAATAAAACTATACAATCATTAAATATCTGCTATTGTACAAAGCAAAAACGTTATACAATAGTACAAAGTAAAACTGCAGTAAATCTGATACAATTAGGGTAACACATAGAGATACATTTCAGTGGTCATAGAAGACTGTGAAGTCAAATACACAGATGAGAATACCTCAAAAAGAAGCATTCATAAATATATTGTACATGAGTGCTCCTATTTGAAGTAATCTAATCGTGTTTTCTTCTGAAATTGAGTTTAGTTGAATACATTTTAAAAAGTAGCTTCAGTTGCTTGAATCACTCAAAACCACCCCAACAAATTGAACTTACCAACTTATTCAGGAAGGTCAGTCCCATTGTTAGGGTATTAATTGTGACAATAATGCTGACTGTATTCTTCAGGGAAACTTCATCTGCAAATAATTACCAATAAAAGTATACAATCATTACATATCTGCTATTGTACAAAGCAAACACTTTATACAATAGTACAAAGGAAAAGTGCAATAAATCTGATACAATTAGGGTAACACATAGAGATACATTGCAGTGGTAATAGAAGACAGTGAAGTCAAATACACAGATGAGAATACTCCAAATCGAACCACTTATAAATATATTGTACATAAGTGCTCCTATTTGAAGTAATCTAATCATGTTTTCTTCTGAAATTGAGTTTAGTTGAATACATTTTAAAAAGTAGCTTCAGTTGCTTGAATCACTCAAAACCACCCCAACAAATTGAACTTACCAACTTATTCAAGAAGGTCAGTCCCATTGTTAGGGTATCAATTGTGACAATAATGCTGACTGTATTCTTCAGGGAAACTTCATCTGTAGTAATTACCAATAAAAGTATACAATCATTACATATCTGCTATTGTACAAAGCAAAAAAAATTGTACAATAGTACAAAGTAAAACTGCAATAAATCTGATGCAATTAGGGTAACACATAGAGATACATTGCAGTGGTCATAGAAGACAGTGAAGTCAAATACACAGATGAGAATACCTCAAAAAGAAGCACTTCTGAATATATTGTACATAAGGGCTCCTATTTGAAGTAATCTAATCGTGTTTTCTTCTGAAATAGATTTTAGTTGAATACATTTTAAAAAGTAGCTTCAGTTGGTTGAATCACTCAAAACCACCCCAACAAATTGAACTTACCAACTTATTCAGGAAAGTCAGTCCCATTGTTAGGGTATCAATAGTGACAATAATGCTGACTGTATTCTTCAGGGAAACTTCATCTGCAAATAATTACCAATAAAAGTATACAATCATTACATATCTGCTATTGTACAAAGCAAAAACTTTATACAACAGTACAAAGGAAAAGTGCAGTAAATCTCATACAATTAGGGTAACACATAGAGATACATTGCAGTGGTCATAGAAGACAGTGAAGTCAAATACACAGATGAGAACACTCCAAATCGAAGCACTTATAAATATATTGTAAATAAGTGCTCCTATTTGAAGTAATCTAATCGTGTTTTATTCTGAAATTGAGTTTAGTTGAGTACATTTTAAAAAGAAGCTTCAGTTGCTTGAATCACCCAAAACCACCCCAACAAATTGAACTTACCAACTTATTCAGGAAGGTCAGTCCCATTGTTAGGGTATTAATTGTGACAATAATGCTGACTGTATTCTTCAGGGAAACTTCATCTGCAAATAATTACCAATAAAAGTATACAATCATTACATATCTGCTATTGTACAAAGCAAAAACATTGTACAACAGTACAAAGTAAAACTGCAGTAAATCTGATACAATTAGGGTAACACATAGAGATACATTGCAGTGGTCATAGAAGACAGTGAAGTCAAATACACAGATGAGAATACTCCAAATCGAACCACTTATAAATATATTGTACATAAGTGCTCCTATTTGAAGTAATCTAATCGTGTTTTCTTCTGAAATTGAGTTTAGTTGAATACATTTTAAAAAGTAGCTTCAGTTGCTTGAATCACTCAAAACCACCCCAACAAATTGAACTTACCAACTTATTCAGGAAGGTCAGTCCCATTGTTAGGGTATTAATTGTGACAATAATGCTGACTGTATTCTTCAGGGAAACTTCATCTGCAAATAATTACCAATAAAAGTATACAATCATTACATATCTGCTATTGTACAAAGCAAAAACATTGTACAATAGTACAAAGTAAAACTGCAGTAAATCTGATACAATTAGGGTAACACATAGAGATACATTGCAGTGGTCATAGAAGACAGTGAAGTCAAATACACAGATGAGAATACTCCAAATCGAACCACTTATAAATATATTGTACATAAGTGCTCCTATTTGAAGTAATCTAATCGTGTTTTCTTCTGAAATTGAGTTTAGTTGAATACATTTTAAAAAGTAGCTTCAGTTGCTTGAATCAATCAAAACCACCCCAAAAAATTGAACTTACCAACTTATTCAGGAAGGTCAGTCCCATTGTTAGGGTATTAATTGTGACAATAATGCTGACTGTATTCTTCAGGGAAACTTCATCTGCAAATAATTACCAATAAAAGTATACAATCATTACATATCTGCTATTGTACAAAGCAAAAACGTTATACAATAGTACAAAGTAAAACTGCAGTAAATCTGATACAATTAGGGTAACACATAGAGATACATTGCAGTGGTCATAGAAGACTGTGAAGTCAAATACACAGATGAGAATACCTCAAAAAGAAGCATTCATAAATATATTGTACATGAGTGCTCCTATTTGAAGTAATCTAATCGTGTTTTCTTCTGAAATTGAGTTTAGTTGAATACATTTTAAAAAGTAGCTTCAGTTGCTTGAATCACTCAAAACCACCCCAACAAATTGAACTTACCAACTTATTCAGGAAGGTCAGTCCCATTGTTAGGGTATTAATTGTGACAATAATGCTGACTGTATTCTTCAGGGAAACTTCATCTGCAAATAATTACCAATAAAAGTATACAATCATTACATATCTGCTATTGTACAAAGCAAAAACTTTATACAATAGTACAAAGGAAAACTGCAGTAAATCTGATACAATTAGGGTAACACATAGAGATACATTGCAGTGGTCATAGAAGACAGTGAAGTCAAATACACAGATGAGAATACTCCAAATCGAACCACTTATAAATATATTGTACATAAGTGCTCCTATTTGAAGTAATCTAATCGTGTTTTCTTCTGAAATTGAGTTTAGTTGAATACATTTTAAAAAGTAGCTTCAGTTGCTTGAATCAATCAAAACCACCCCAACAAATTGAACTTACCAACTTATTCAGGAAGCTCAGTCCCATTGTTAGGGTATTAATTGTGACAATAACGCTGACTGTATTCTTCAGGGAAACTTCATCTGTACTAATTACCAATAAAAGTATACAATCATTACATATCTGCTATTGTACAAAGCAAAAACATTGTACAATAGTACAAAGTAAAACTGCAGTAAATCTGATACAATTAGGGTAACACATAGAGATACATTGCAGTGGTCATAGAAGACAGTGAAGTCAAATACACAGATGAGAATACCTCAAAAAGAAGCACTTTTGAATATATTGTACATAAGTGCTCCTATTTGAAGTAATCTAATCGTGTTTTCTTCTGAAATTGAGTTTAGTTGAATACATTTTAAAAAGTAGCTTCAGTTGCTTGAATCACTCAAAACCACCCCAACAAATTGAACTTACCAACTTATTCAGGAAGGTCAGTCCCATTGTTAGGGTATTAATTGTGACAATAATGCTGACTGTATTCTTCAGGGAAACTTCATCTGCAAATAATTACCAATAAAAGTATACAATCATTACATATCTGCTATTGTACAAAGCAAAAACTTTATACAATAGTACAAAGTAAAACTGCAGTAAATCTGATACAATTAGGGTAACACATAGAGATACATTGCAGTGGTCATAGAAGACAGTGAAGTCAAATACACAGATGAGAATACCTCAAAAAGAAGCATTCATAAATATATTGTACATAAATGCTCCTATTTGAAGAAATCTAATCGTGTTTTCTTTGAAATTGAGTTTAGATGAATAAATTTTAAAAAGTAGCTTCAGTTGCTTGAATCACCCAAAACCACCCCAACAAATTGAACTTACCAACTTATTCAGGAAGGTCAGTCCCATTGTAAGGGTATTAATTGTGACAATAATGCTGACTGTATTCTTCAGGGAAACTTCATCTACAAATAATTACCAACAAAAGTATACAATCATTACATATCTGCTATTGTACAAAGCAAAAACATTGTACAATAGTACAAATGATAACTGCAGTGAATCTGATACAATTAGGGTATCACATAGATATACATTGCAGTGGTCATAGAAGACAGTGAAGTCAAATACACAGATGAGAATACTCCAAATCGAACCACTTATAAATATATTGTACATAAGTGCTCCTATTTGAAGTAATCTAATCGTGTTTTCTTCTGAAAATGAGTTTAGGTGAATATATTTTAAAAAGTAGCTTCAGTTGCTTGAATCACTCAAAACCACCCCAACAAATTGAACTTACCAACTTATTCAGGAAGGTCAGTCCCATTGTCAGGGTATTAATTGTGACAATAATGCTGACTGTATTCATCAGGTAAACTTCATCTGCAAATAATTACCAATAAAAGTATACAATCATTACATATCTGCTATTGTACAAAGCAAAAACATTGTACAATAGTACAAAGTAAAACTGCAATAAATCTGATTCAATTTGGTAACACATAGAGATACATTGCAGTGGTCATAGAAGACAGTGAAGTCAAATACACAGATGAGAATACTCCAAATCGAACCACTTATAAATATATTGTACATAAGTGCTCCTATTTGAAGTAATCTAATCGTGTTTTCTTCTGAAATTGAGTTTAGTTGAATACATTTTAAAAAGTAGCTTCAGTTGCTTGAATCAATCAAAACCACCCCAAAA
This sequence comes from Cranoglanis bouderius, assembly GCA_023630585.1. Lineage (NCBI taxonomy): Eukaryota > Metazoa > Chordata > Actinopteri > Siluriformes > Cranoglanididae > Cranoglanis > Cranoglanis bouderius. The sequence goes on from JAMFTF010000056.1 coordinate 96,911, forward strand.
AATTGAACTTACCAACTTATTCAGGAAGCTCAGTCCCATTGTTAGGGTACCAATTGTGACAATGATGCTGACTGTATTCTTCAGGGAAACTTCATCTGCAAATAATTACCAATAAAACTATACAATCATTAAATATCTGCTATTGTACAAAGCAAAAACGTTATACAATAGTACAAAGTAAAACTGCAGTAAATCTGATACAATTAGGGTAACACATAGAGATACATTGCAGTGGTCATAGAAGACTGTGAAGTCAAATACACAGATGAGAATACCTCAAAAAGAAGCATTCATAAATATATTGTACATGAGTGCTCCTATTTGAAGTAATCTAATCGTGTTTTCTTCTGAAATTGAGTTTAGTTGAATACATTTTAAAAAGTAGCTTCAGTTGCTTGAATCACTCAAAACCACCCCAACAAATTGAACTTACCAACTTATTCAGGAAGGTCAGTCCCATTGTTAGGGTATTAATTGTGACAATAATGCTGACTGTATTCTTCAGGGAAACTTCATCTGCAAATAATTACCAATAAAAGTATACAATCATTACATATCTGCTATTGTACAAAGCAAAAACTTTATACAATAGTACAAAGGAAAACTGCAGTAAATCTGATACAATTAGGGTAACACATAGAGATACATTGCAGTGGTCATAGAAGACAGTGAAGTCAAATACACAGATGAGAATACTCCAAATCGAACCACTTATAAATATATTGTACATAAGTGCTCCTATTTGAAGTAATCTAATCGTGTTTTCTTCTGAAATTGAGTTTAGTTGAATACATTTTAAAAAGTAGCTTCAGTTGCTTGAATCAATCAAAACCACCCCAAAAAATTGAACTTACCAACTTATTCAGGAAGCTCAGTCCCATTGTTAGGGTACCAATTGTGACAATAATGCTGACTGTATTCTTCAGGGAAACTTCATCTGCAAATAATTACCAATAAAAGTATACAATCATTACATATCTGCTATTGTACAAAGCAAAAACATTGTACAATAGTACAAAGTAAAACTGCAATAAATCTGATACAATTAGGGTAACACATAGAGATACATTGCAGTGGTCATAGAAGACAGTGAAGTCAAATACACAGATGAGAATACCTCAAAAAGAAGCATTCATAAATATATTGTACATAAGTGCTCCTATTTGAAGTAATCTAATCGTGTTTTCTTCTGAAATTGAGTTTAGTTGAATACATTTTAAAAAGTAGCTTCAGTTGCTTGAATCACTCAAAACCACCCCAACAAATTGAACTTACCAACTTATTCAGGAAGGTCAGTCCCATTGTTAGGGTATTAATTGTGACAATAATGCTGACTGTATTCTTCAGGGAAACTTCATCTGCAAATAATTACCAATAAAAGTATACAATCATTACATATCTGCTATTGTACAAAGCAAAAACATTGTACAATAGTACAAAGTAAAACTGCAATAAATCTGATACAATTAGGGTAACACATAGAGATACATTGCAGGGGTCATAGAAGACAGTGAAGTCAAATACACAGATGAGAATACTCCAAATCGAACCACTTATAAATATATTGTACATAAGTGCTCCTATCTGAAGTAATCTAATCGTGTTTTCTTCTGAAATTGAGTTTAGTTGAATACATTTTAAAAAGTAGCTTCAGTTGCTTGAATCAATCAAAACCACCCCAACAAATTGAACTTACCAACTTATTCAGGAAGGTCAGTCCCATTGTTAGGGTATTAATTGTGACAATAATGCTGACTGTATTCTTCAGGGAAACTTCATCTGTACTAATTACCAATAAAAGTATACAATCATTACATATCTGCTATTGTACAAAGCAAAAACATTGTACAATAGTACAAAGTAAAACTGCAGTAAATCTGATACAATTAGGGTAACACATAGAGATACATTGCAGTGGTCATAGAAGACAGTGAAGTCAAATACACAGATGAGAATACTCCAAATCGAACCACTTATAAATATATTGTACATAAGTGCTCCTATTTGAAGTAATCTAATCGTGTTTTCTTCTGAAATTGAGTTTAGTTGAATACATTTTAAAAAGTAGCTTCAGTTGCTTGAATCACTCAAAACCACCCCAACAAATTGAACTTACCAACTTATTCAGGAAGGTCAGTCCCATTGTTAGGGTATTAATTGTGACAATAATGCTGACTGTATTCTTCAGGGAAACTTCATCTGCAAATAATTACCAATAAAAGTATACAATCATTACATATCTGCTATTGTACAAAGCAAAAACATTGTACAATAGTACAAAGAAAAACTGCAATAAATCTGATACAATTAGGGTAACACATAGAGATACATTGCAGTGGTCATAGAAGACAGTGAAGTCAAATACACAGATGAGAATACTCCAAATCGAACCACTTATAAATATATTGTACATAAGTGCTCCTATTTGAAGTAATCTAATCGTGTTTTCTTCTGAAATTGAGTTTAGTTGAATACATTTTAAAAAGTAGCTTCAGTTGCTTGAATCACTCAAAACCACCCCAACAAATTGAACTTACCAACTTATTCAGGAAGGTCAGTCCCATTCTTAGGGTATTAATTGTGACAATAATGCTGACTGTATTCTTCAGGGAAAGTTCATCTGCAAATAATTACCAATAAAAGTATACAATCATTACATATCTGCTATTGTACAAAGCAAAAACATTATACAATAGTACAAAGGAAAACTGCAGTAAATCTGATACAATTAGGGTAACACATAGAGATACATTGCAGTGGTCATAGAAGACAGTGAAGTCAAATACACAGATGAGAATACTCCAAATCGAACCACTTATAAATATATTGTACATAAGTGCTCCTATTTGAAGTAATCTAATCGTGTTTTCTTCTGAAATTGAGTTTAGTTGAATACATTTTAAAAAGTAGCTTCAGTTGCTTGAATCAATCAAAACCACCCCAAAAAATTGAACTTACCAACTTATTCAGGAAGCTCAGTCCCATTGTTAGGGTACCAATTGTGACAATGATGCTGACTGTATTCTTCAGGGAAACTTCATCTGCAAATAATTACCAATAAAACTATACAATCATTAAATATCTGCTATT